>AP028445.1:22402626-22625984 GCA_036509395.1 Antheraea yamamai
TGTTGACGGTACATTATATATTTCGTAAAGAGGACAATAAATTCAAGGTTATTTCGTTATAGCAGCGAGATTGTCCGACGTTCGAGGGCGATAAAACCTTATCACACCAAATTATTCATTCCACAATAACTTCATATCTCACACGTTTGGGATTGCACGTTTTTATTACTGCTTTCATCTCATTTGTATTGCTTTATAGAGTGGTACCGGCTCAATGGTGGTGCGCTCGGACGCCGTATTGAAGTACACGGGTATGGTACAATTTTAATTTAATTTGTAAGCAACTATGAATCACTATATACTTTACTTCATTGTATACCTATTATTTGATAACAGTCTACAATGTCCACTTAATCACAATAGTTTATATTTGAGTATGTAAAATGACCGATTCTTTTTTATACTTCGTAGGTTTTAGCGTTTGATTACAATCTCATCTGATGTGAAACGACGATGTGATCTAAAATGGTAAATAAGCTAAACCTAGAGGTCTGGCTCTCAAGTGCAGCTGCCAGAGTGAATCAATAAGTTCTAAGAGACAGATTTTCAACTTGAGGATAGTAGAGAACCAGGTGGACTTAGAAAAATCCCTGCAACCATGCTATGGTTTCATCATGGTATTTTCCTTCATCGAAACCTCCAAGGGTTTGAACCTACGTTCATAGACGTGGTGTGCGAAACGCTATTAGTCATCATCGCTGTAAAAGAGCGGTTTAGAAAGCACGGTGCTATCCAAAAACTCTAGCGAATTCTAAAATATGAGAAAAGAAAAGAGTCGTGCGGATTCGGTCAGGGCTGTCACCACACAGCTAAAAACACTCTACCATCTGCTTGGGTAATGAAAATCCACCGATTATTCCCAGAACGTGACACCCCTCAGCGTACCACTATTGCTATCCCACACTTGATATATGCTGGTCAAGAACAAGTCGGACACGATTGTCGTGTTCTTCGACTTAGCAAATTATTTTGCCATTTAAGGAAGAATAAAATTAATACAGCCGAATAAAATAACCTAGAAACTTCTTAAGAAGCTATATAATAAACCTATTACATTAATAATTTAGGTGAGAGATCTTATAACAGTAATTAAATTAATATCAAACACGTACTTAGGATTGTCGTGTTTTTTTATTAATTAGACACGTGAAATGTAATGCGTACGGTACTCTATAATTGAACGGATGTACGTATAAATTTATACCTAAAACGAATTCAGTTCTTAGTGCATACAAGTTTTTTGCTAATAAACATGTCGGCTGAGTGCTTTAATTATATTAATTATTCGTTAAGACCTATTTACATTGGCAATTAAATATATTTTTATAATTTTCTACGTATCAAAACTCGCACTCAAACAGGCACGTATTCAGACATTTTAAATATGAATTTAATTGAGTAAATATTGTAATTCCTTTTTGAACTTAGACCATAATTTATCAATATGATAAAAACAAAATTGTATGCTACTTACAAATGGTTCAATATTGCGAATAATAAATCAGGAAAACGCAAAATCGACGCGACTCGTTACGCCGCGATGCTCGGCTGTTTATAGAGTTTCAAAATTAAGCACTTTGTAACCAGTTACATAAACATATATAAAGCCCTTAACAGTTGTATTTGCATATTGGCATTAAGAAGATAACTTTAAATGGAAACGAAGAAAATTTTGATCCTTTGATAAATTTTTATATAATAACTTATTATTCGGTATTTATTTCTTAGTTACATACTTAAGTATACATATGTTTACTGCCTATTACAAGAAATAGTAAAATATATTATAAATAATAAAAACATACATTAAAAATTGATACCCTTTAATCGAGCTTTTAGTCCAACCCTGTGCGGTGTGTACTAATTAATGTATACGTAATAATTGTGATCGTAAAAAGTTTGTGGGTTTATTGTACGCGATTAGTAGATTTCGGATAGTAGCTTACATAATTAATGCTTCTCTTAGAATTCCTGATATGTGATTTACAATAAACAGAGTTTAGAAACTTTAGATAATTTTAGTTAGATAACGTTAATTGCGCTTATAATAACGCTGTAAAACTTTTTTCAACTGACTGATTATTACTATATTTTTATTCACGGTTCTTGTAATTAGAGCTAGTTTATTTTTTACAAAAAAAGAAAGCCTGATGTCGTAGTTGATGAACGGCATTTTTTTTTTGCTCCAGAATCTAGTTTTTAATCTCGGTCATAACATAACCGTATTAATAAATAGAATTTGTTTTTTCTTGAAATTAATATTGAAAATTAATTTGTAGTAGGATTTTATCATTTTATTTATCTAAAGTAATAAATTTGTAATTTCGTGAATATTTTTTTCTCTGTGATAGATATCTATTAAAAAGGCTACTAATATGGTATTAATTTTTTTATCTTTCTGTTTAACTTAAAAACGGCTTGACCGATTTTAAAGAAATTTTATACATAACTAATAGACGTGAAGAATTATCAAAAATACTTTCACAAGTCGAAAAGAAATCATAAAACTAAAAGTTTCAGTCTATTCTAATGTAATGTTACTTACACGTGTATGATGAAGTGTATCATGATATGTATAAATTGATGTGAATTGTATGGATGTACGTAACGTTTAAAACTAATATGTTGCCACGTGAAGCTTTCAGTAAACGTTAGTATGTCGTTGGCGATAGATGTTCCAGTTACTATCTTTAATTAATTAATTAGTGATCTAAAGAGTTGTTTGAATTGATACCTGCTGCTGAGTTCCATTACCGAACAACTCGCCAAAAATTGAAATTATATCCATATGATCTCGATGGTTGGAAGTCGTCTACTGTGCGGTTTTCGTATGTATATTTTCCACGTACGTCGGTTCTCTGGTATGAACTCCTCGGTTCTGGTATGAAGGCCAGCAACGCATGTGTGATGCTTTTCGTATCACAGATATCCATGGGTGGCGGTGATTATTGATCATCAGGTTTGTTTGTTTGCCTCTAAACGCATAAAGAAATCTTGGCACCAAATCATATTTCTGACAGAACGTTTTCTGCAGCTACTTCATTTCACTTACATTACTTAAGTTTCACGTGGAATTGGAACTTCTTACAAGCTGTATCCGCTTTCGTTGGCAGTACTAAAATAAAGGCCCGAAATTTCTAAGCATATTTTGGGTTTATCATGTACCTGAAACATAATTTAACAATTGCGAACTATTTGTAATAAATAGTATCATGACGATCATTAAATGAGTTGCAGTTTTATCTCGGGATCAGACCTCATCACCCCGCCTCGCTGCTATGTAAGGTCGTGCAGGTTGCCCGGTAGAGTTTCGCAAAGCTAGAGCCGGTGGCCGCTCTATTAGTCGCCATTCGGTGTGACCTGTCGCAGAGAAGGTCGCCCGGTGTTGATTCTTGCGACCAGTATAGCAGCTTATCGAAACAAGTGTTCGATTTATATGGATATGTTTTATATTATTTTTTTAACTGTAGCTTCAATAAACATATAGTATATAGTGCATCCCAAAAATTAAGTGTACGGTACTCATTTTGGCGCCTAGTTCTTTGATTAAAGTAAATAAGATTAATAATTTCAACTACATATAGCATTTTATAGTATTTTGGGACAGTTAATCTCTGCGAATAGACAACAATGCAACAGTGTTCACCGTCGTAATTGAATTGTGTTGAGCTAGGAATCAAACGCAGTAATATTATGCCTATGAATAACCAGGAACCGTGACAACATAATCCAAAGATTTTGATAGGATTTGGAGATAATAATTTGATTTTTAAATTTAATGATCTTATTGTGTTCATATAAATATGGAAGCATGTCCACATTATACCATCGCATCCGCATCTCACAACGTGTCCAGCTATCTTTATCTAAAACGTAAACAATCTGGTCTGAGTGGATTTCAACAGGCCGCGAGCCGGTGAGGGCCGGTACGCGCCGACGGAATGTCCACACCAACTGGTATCTTTACTGTTAACTCGTCTAAAATATCGTCAGATAAACCTAACTATATATACATGTACGTTAAAATAATAAATAGTTTCTCGATTCAAAATCAACTAAATAATAATATCAACTTGTAAATTATCACGTTAATGATTAAATTATTCACTATGTTAGCCAAATAATTTTTAGCGTAAGTTATCTTAATTACTACATATTTATTAGAGCCTTAATTGAGTTTAGCATTAAATCTTGATACAAGTAATGGTTATAAGCAAATAACGCGATTTCGGTCACGCAGATTGTAAATAACCATTTGCCATATATTTTATTACCCTTCAGCAATATATCAAGTGTCAATTTAAAATCATTTTCAAGGTGAATCGTTACTCACGTCGATTCGATATGTCCAGGTATATTTTTTGATTGTATCTATTCGTTTAAGGACATATAATACATTTGCTAGATAACTTTTCTTAAGTTACTTGGGTTCGCATTCCAAGCCTGAGATATGCGAACCCTTGAAAGAATAGCCATACGTAGGAATATCGACCGAAAAGCACAGAAATGCTTTCAAACCTAATTTGAGATCTTTGTTTACGACATTTGAACAAAATGTGACTGTGCACCTGATAGAATCCACAGTTAATTTCAGAAATAAGCAGTTAAAACAGAAAATATCGTGAGGAAATCTGAACCTGAGAAACGTACTTGTAGTACTACTGTATGTGGGAAAACATAGAGCCTTGGATTTCTTAGAGTTTGAAATCGCCAATACGTCGTGGACTAACGTGGTGATTATACACATACCTTCTTCAGGAAGAGGCCTGTGGCCCTGTGCCGAGCCTCTTATAAGCTGACGTTGATGAGGAACGGCGAACACCCACAGGTCTATTTTTCAGAGGTATTCATTACAATCATGCCAGCCTGCCAGCTTCTCGACAATAGTGTATTATAGCTGATTTCTGGATGTGATATGTGTAAGCAAGCTACAATTGCGGGTGTTATACAATATGATGTGTGGTGGTGGTTTTTCAGTTAAAGACAATAACCATATCTCAGATAATCGATCTATGCGCCTACTTAAATATAGTTAGAATCATATAATTTCTTAACAGCATAAAATTTCTTCACTTCAAAGTATATCGCGTTATGTGTATTAAAGCGATAAATACAGCTGGATAAGATGTTATAGGAGTATCGTAATGTTTAAATTGTTACGTTTAATCTTAATGTAACATTACGTCGACAGTTATATTTCGAGTAGTGCGCGGATTGCGAAATAAAAACAACACATCAATTTAAAGATGTTATCAAAAACGTGTCATGTAAATAAAAAAAAACTATGAAATATACGCAGGTGTTGTATTTGCACATTTAGGACACACTAGTGTTTATGTTATTCACTTCGCATATACTAGCTCTACAGGCGACTGGATACGTGCGTATCATTATTTGTTATAATCTTCTATATTATATACAAGCTGTACCCGCAGCTCCGCACGCGTTTTTTTAAATCGTATTAAAGAATTATAAAATTGTGAGACATGGTGAGAATAAAAAAACAATACCACCCCACTACCCGTGGTGTGCCGTGCATCCTTACTAGTTGTCAAATAAAATCGGCTGAGTGCCTTAAGCGCTCGCCTTAGTAGTCCGGTAAAGCTGTTAAGACCTTACTAGGTCAATAGCGTAATCAGTTCGAGAAAAAAAACTGTAAGTACGACACGCACGCCACCTACAATGACATGTAACGTATACATTAGATATATAAATGATAACTGTGTCAAATTAGGTTTATCATCAACAACATATTTGGAACCTTAACCCACCATGTAACTACCTCAGTGCTCACTTACACTGTATAAGGAACTAATGAAACAATGATTTAAAGATGTTATTATGATGATGTAATATGTCCATATTGGCAATAAGTAATACTTTTATTGTCTTTTTATCTTATCTTTTTAGAAATACCCCTTCTATCTTCAAATTTCCTATTAATAATTATAATGTTGAATTGTATACAATGAATGAGCTCACGTCTTGAAATTTTGCATAAATATAAATCAAGGTATAAAACTTTATATCTGTCTAAGAAGTTTTTAATATTCAACAATTCAAATATTGCTTATTGAACTCGATACAATGTTCTTATGTGTTACTATGGTTAGTGAGTTAAGTAGACGAAAGCGCGGTATATAAAACAAAATGGCCACCAAAATAACCAAAAAGACAATATAATTCAAATTACATACATAGATACAGATATATGAATTTCAATTATATTTATCCTTGGAGTCCAGTATAACGCACATCTTATGCACATGTTTACAGTGAACAACATATTTTTGCTACTTTTCATGCGGACGAAGTTGCGGGTAATAGTTAGTCTAAAATAGAATAAATTAAATTACTTCCTATAAGGTCAGATATCTGCCAGTGAAAGTCCCGTGAAAATTGGTCAAACCATTTTGAACATAGAACTGCGGGCGAAGCCACGGTTAACAGCTAATCTAAATTAAAATATACTAAATGACTTTTAATAATGTCCGCTATCTGCCGGTGAAAGTCCCGTTAAAAAGTTGTCGAACCGTTTTGGAGATAGTACTGCGGGCGAAGCCACGGTTAACAGCTAGTATAAATTAAAATTGCTTAAATTACTTTTTATAAGATCAGCTATCAGCCAGTGAAAGTGTCACGAAGATTGGTCAAACCGTTTTGGAGATAGCACTACGAGCAAAGCCACGGTTAACAGCTAATATAAACTAAACTTGCTGGAATTACTTTTTATAGGGTCAGCTATCTGCTAGAAAAGATCATAAAAAGGCGTGATGGTCGAGTGGTTTGACCGGTGGAATATCAATCTGATGTCCGCAAGGTTGAACCCTATCGTGAACCAACGAATTTTTCGGAATTCGCGTCCTTTTACTATTTTAAATTAGTAACACTATTGGCTGAGTGAAGTTCAACATAGTTAGGAAACCTAAACCTGAGAAATGGTCTTGCAGTACCGTCGTATGTGGTAAAACATAGACCTGTAGATTTCTTGGATTTTGAAATCGCCAATACGTTGTAGGTTGGCGTGGTGATTACACCCATAGCTTCTTTCGCGTCTGCAGTGGGTCTCATACAGGCTGATGATGGACATATTAATTCGTGTTTTAATAATAACACATTTAACAGTTTTCTTAGATAATAAAATAAAATCAAAAATCACTTTATTCGATTCAGGCCCAAAGGAGGTTGAACGACAAAACTATCATCAGTTCGGACAAACAACCCAGTCATCGAGAAGAACCAACAACAAATTCGGGTTTATCTTTTTTACGTACATATTTTTATAATAAATTAAAGTTACAATCGTTTTTAGCGGATGCACAGAGAGAAGTGTCATTACAGCATCGCCATCGTTTACATATTGATCGGCTCTACAATAACTAGCTGGTATTATCTGTTTCGGTGGCCAACGAATGAAAAATTGAAAGAAATTTTGGTTTCGACATTTTAATGTTCTCCAAGTATGCCTGTAGAATGAGCAATATTATGAACTTAAATTTGTTCTTTTTTTCCTACATTAAGTATAACCATTAAAAACAGTATAATATGTAGGTATAATAAAAATTATCGGTTCATTAGAAAGAACTGTTTTAATTATTAATACAAAATTAATTTTACCAAAATATTTTTTTTTCTCGAACTGACTTTGCTATTGACCTAGCAAGGTCTTATGAAAACAGTAAATTAATGTTTACTAATAAACTGTTGAAAAATTAACGGTTTAAAAACAAATCTTGAAGACCCTATAACTCATTTAGTAATAGACTCATTTATATGAAGATTATATTATACGAAATAAAATAAACATAATACTTTAACATAACATAACTTTAACAGAAAATTAAGTCACTAACTTTTTAAACAAGGGTCTCGAGTTACGTTGAATTTTCTGTTAAACAAATACTAAATATTTTGGACGTAAGCGTAGTTTCACAGAATTGCAAATATTCAGAATGATCTAGTTTCCTGAATAGTAACAAAAAATATAAGAATTGGACTAAGATATAAGAATTTATGAGTTCGTTTATGTTAATGATATCACACGTTATCTGGATCTCATAAATTGGTCAAATGCATTTTCTTATGACGAAAGAAATACTAAACAGGTGTATAGTTCTGCTAATTTTGAGAGGACACTACAGCATATACCTACCTTTAAACAATCCTAAACAAGGTCTTAAGTATAACCAATAACCTTATTTAACACCTAAACTATACTCTTCGTTATTTCGTGTTCCGTTGTGCCAAAAATAGCCGTATTGATGGTATTACTCCAGGCAAACCCCACATAATTCTCAAACTAGATATTCTATAATAGATATTGTTATAAAAGTGTATTTCAAGATCTCACACAAAAGGTCTAGAAAGAAAGAAATTAAAATTAATAATAAAGCTTTCCGAAACAATTCGTTCACTCGAATGATTTGTATCATTCAATGGAAGTAGTTCCAAACGTGTTATCCGATCATATGATCTAAAATGTAATTTATCCGGCATCCATTTACGTTCTTGTCGGTCGGGAAACGTAATTATACTTAAATAATACTACACACTGTGCACCGTACTACGCATATATGGGTACAGCCGGCCCATTAGTCCTATTAACTACTTAAATCAATTGCAAAGCTTACATTTTTTTCGCTAATTACCAACATTCCTTTATTGCGTAAAACGAAAAACAACTAAATTACTACTTTGCTAATATAGAAACAACTATTAATAATTCTAAATGAAGAAAATTATTTTGAGTGCGTTGAAGTCTTTTGTTGTTAATTTTAAACAATTGTACTCACATAATAAATTTAAGTTAAACATAGTTTTTCACATTCATAATGTAACATGTAACACCCTATTTCTCCGATGAATAAAATATTCTTCCTGTTTGAAGACATCACACCATCTCACAGAGTACTATTAAATTAAAATAAAGAGAAAGCTATTGATTCTCAGAACAAATTTTCTACAGGAACATTTGTCAAGCGTTCAGCTTTCTTCACGATGTTTGCCTTTACGGCAAACAAAAGTGTTACAAATTCAAATTAGTGAATGTACACAAATTTCGAAAAAGTCATTAGTACATGCACAAATTCGAAACTGCGGTCATCGAATCATTCGGTCAACGACTTCATTCGAGCACTAAGACATTTTAAAAGACACAGCATAGAAAAGTATTAACATAATCTGATGTTTGATTGATAAATACTGTAAATAATGACAAGCAAACAAAGTAGTTTGTTAATTTTATTAATTTAACAATATAATGAACATTTATGTAACATTTTTTGTTCTATGTAACTTGGAGTAAAATAATATGTCTGAAGATAAAATTATACAATTTTTCTCTCAAGTCGTCAATCCCGTGCATCTCTCATTCATCATAATGTAATCGAAAATACAATCGTAACCAATACCACATTATCAGCATTGAATGAAATAGAAAGAGACAACAAATCACATCAACGTGGATGTAAGAGACAGCGATAAGATTACACCGCCATTCCGAGATCGATACACAATAAATCTTAAGGTTCCTTTTTTTCTCTCGATAAGTACTCTCGCCAGACAGCTCCCGGCTACTGGGTTTCGGGTTCGATTCCCGACCTGTTTATTTATCTCGTCACGATTTATCGACGCTTTTATGTCGATCGTTTTCAATGAATAGTATTAATGTTTTCGTTTTGTTTGTCGACGTTTTATGATGTTATTCATTTTGATATCGAGATTATCATGCCATTTAACTATGAATAAGTACGTCGTAATTGTAAAAGGTGCCATCTTGTAAAATCGGATATAAAATTGAAGATTTAAAAATGGACTGTACTCTGGATGTTTGTTATTTATTGCAATTTAAAGGCCTAGGTTTTTTTCTCTATCCATCATGTACTATTTCAGCTAATAAACAATTCACTGTACTGAATCCTCATATTTTCAATTTTTTGAATAGTCATCTTAACATATATCCGGCTCCTATTCGTACATTAAAAAATAAAGTAAAAGACTAGCTTCTTCAATGTAACTACGAGGACATGGAAAATATTCTAACACGCCTTTATTTTTTTTTTTTTTTTTTTTTTTTTTTTTTTTTTTTTTTTTTTTTTTTTTTTTTTTTTTTTTTTTTTTTTTTTTTTTTTTTTTTTTTTTTTTTTTTTTTTTTTTTTTTTTTTTTTTTTTTTTTTTTTTTTTTTTTTTTTTTTTTTTTTTTTTCTTTTTATTTTTTTTTTGGTTTTTTTTGAAAATATTATTATTTGTTTTATTAAATTTTATGTTATTTCTTTTTTTTTTATGATGTTTGTTGGGTTTTTTTTTTTTTTTTTTTTTTTTTTTTTTTTCTTTTTTTAAATTTTTTTTTTTTTTTTTTTTCCCGTAGTTTTTTTTCCTTGGGTTTGGTCCTAGTTTTGGTTTTTTAGATTTTTTTTTAAAAATACAATTTAACCGTAATACCTTTTGCAACAATTCCGTCATAAATAAATAAATTAAATAAATGTACAAGATCCAATAGTTCGCTAACCAACACGAGTAATTCTAGAGTGTTGAGTAATTATGTAGTAACTAATAATTACAGATAAATAATATTTCTAATGACAGAAGGTAGTAGTATTAAGTGTGCTCAATATTCTTACTAACTTGAAAATAAAGTATTAGTTGTTTTTTACAGATACTTTGTTGTATATATAGTTTGTTCTTGAATAATTATCTCAACGAAAGTGACATCTGGTAGAGTTTTACTGCCACTGGTGGATAGAAAATAAAAAGAAGTAATCATCTCTTTCTTTCTTTCCCCTCAACCTCATATAAAATACTCTACAGTTGATACAAACTTAGGCACAAATCAGAAGAACGTAATAGAATATACGCTGTCAATATAAAATTATCGAAACCAATGAAAGTTTAATTTATGAGCAACTGAGCATTTTGATGGTTAGTCTGAGATTATATTGAACATTATTTCTACATATTGATAGTGCTTTCCCTAAGACTGCCTGGCAAGCAACCATCCTCAGGTTCAAAATCGGTTGCCAAGCACCTGGTGGTGTGTTCCTGCAGCTGCACTTAAGAGCCAGTCTTCTCTAGGTTTATTGTGTTTGAAATCTTAGACCATATCATTACGTAGCCTCATATGAAATTGTGATTAAACGTTAAACCTTAACCTCATGTTAAAAAAAAGATTTAAGTACAGTATTATGATAAAAACACTTTCTAACGGTCGCTGGGCGAAGTCAAAATTCATCGCTGCATAACAGCGATATGATCCAGTAACCAGACTCGAGATCCAATTTGTTTATCGTTTTAATACCATCAACTGCATCATGACAAGCATCGAGTGATATTGTGATCAAACACTATCTAATTATATGGTAAAAAAGTAATGACCCTGTGGTAATATAAGCTTTATGGCTTACACCGTATTAACGGCAAAGTAATAAGGCTGCGTTACACAATTACCAGTTCTGGGCGACCATGATTGATAACGAGTAAAGAGAGCCTCGAGTTATCGAGACATGCCTCCGCGATACAGTTATGTGATGTGACAAATGACCTCATAACTCTATGTTTATGTTGAGTTTGGCAGTAAATTAATTTTAATTAACAATGTTAATGGTTTTAATGGACGCGAGTTTTTATTTATTTACGAGTATGACGTTTTATTTATTTATATATTTTTAAGTCACTGGCAAATCAAGTCGTAAAATTAAAATGTCGTTATAAATATACATAGTTAAAGGTTGCTCGGAAAATAATAAAAGTTGTTAGAGTCAGGGTAAATATGTCCGGCCGGATTGCGACTACTTTAGATCAGGTGTAAAATTCGTCGTTGGGTACTTTTAAACGTATCGCCTTACAAGATCAGCTGTTACATATCTAATAATCAAAGTATATGGTAGAATGTCTGTACTCAACTGATTCGCTACCACCACGTAGTAGAAAAGCGACACAGTTACAATCTTTTAGTTTATCATGTTTGATGAAGGCATGATGACGACGACTCACGAAGAGTTATAAGTCTCACAGTGGTCATTCATTATCTTTGGATTGCACTCTGATCACCATGGTATCGTCAATTTGTCTTGATATTTTAACACATTTTTTTTTTTCGATACGTTACGTTTTGCATTATAAAAGTTCTATTGTAACATTATTTTCTCTATAATCGTTATCTAATTCTTTACATCGGTAAAAATTATTGTGAAAAATTCTTATACAAAAGGAAATTATAAATGTTTATTTTACTAATTCGCAACCAGCTTCGAAAGCAGATAGTTTTAAACAATATTAATAAAAAAAAGAAATATTTTGCCTCATTAAAATGCTAAAACAAATAATGACAAGAGCTATTCTATAGTAAATATTTATATCAAGATTTTAGATTGTAATAAAAGACTGATTATCTTAAAGTCAAGCGGTCTTAACGACGCAATGTATTATCTTTAGAATCGATCACATGTAAACTATAGAACTTGTACGTATTTCAATAACAGAACCATTACTATTTAATGTTTTTAGTCTAAATTTGAATCACGCTATTGTATAATTTTACAATAATTGTTTTATAAACCGTTGTCAATTATCCTGCTATTGAGTAATGTATTGTATCGCATTGTATTTCAATTTGTAATTATGTCATGATAATGAAATGAGTATCCGTGATATTAAACAAGCAATTTACTTTCTTTTTCACACATATTGATTATTGCATAATGCTTACTCGATCACACGCTGCAATAGTAACAGTCGAGCATTGTCATTGTCTATAACAATAACGTATAACACTGCAACAGCTTAGTAATGATATATTTAATAACTTTTAGACTAATTTAACAATAATACATTTACATTATTATTTATTATAATTATAATAATTTCTGATCAATAGTAGCAAGCTGTATGTTATTATGTTTATATAATACTATAGACGTGTTTAATGTAAGTATTTTGTGGATTTAGATAACAAGTACAATGAACACGACATTACACCAATAGGTTTTTATTATCTAAATTACATAAAAGTAATTTTTCCACTGGTTTTAATAAAACATCCGAGAAAATCATTTTACTTAGCAATCAGTGCAAGTAGGCTGTTCGCATGAGTATCATGTAAATATACATTCGACATGGGAGTCGAACCCGGATCTGACTGCGGCAATCAGTTACGCTAACCAAAGCTTATCGGTATTTTCCATATTGTATGATGTAACGCACAACACTTACTTTATATAATATATTTGTATTGGAAATACTCCGTGTCCGTACAACATTATTTTCAATCTATAATATATATGTGGGTATTTTATTCCCACATACGACTTACTAGCAAAGGACTCCATAATGCAAAGATTATTAATTATATACCCTTCATTACAGTAAATTTCATTGATATACATCTTGTCAAATTCTAGTATCAGTTACTCATGTTTCACTACAGAATTAAAAAAAAAGTAGTATGTTTGTATATTACTACCACAAAATTATTTGAATGCTTTTCCTCTGGACTCAATAGTGTTGCCCAGACAAGACTTGGCTTGGTATTGGTCTTGGTATTGCACCCCCAGTCTTGGTCTTGCAGCAAGAGTCTTGCAAGTTTTGCAATTCTTGCTATTACCAATTACTCTGTTGCCCTTTATTAAACACGTTAGGTTAAACCTTAGAACAATCCAACAGATAGGTAGATTTTTAGCTTATAGTAAAGTCCAATCAAATTAACTAAATTCATAATTAACAAGTTTTTCAAGGACTATTTGCTGGAATACAAATATGCAATTCCTTCTCGTAGACAGATAGAAGATACTTCCTACTATTAGAATAGTGGTAGAGCCACGCTGAAGCTATTACTGGCTTCAAGGTAATACCACCCTATTGCAGAAAACCGACGTGAAGTAACAGTGCTTGCATTGTTGCGTTTCGTTCGGTCAGTGAGAGCGCCGGATAACTCACCTCTCCTCCCCCCTTCCCCACTACCCCTAAACAGTGTTTCTTCGGAAGATTAAAAAAGAGAAAAGTCGCCAGCTACTTTGTACCTTCTACCTAACAATAAAATATATATACGTGATTGCATTACGTTCCTCTTTTGATGAAGTTAATCTATATTAATTATTGAATTAAACTGATCTATGCTGCTGTTATATTTATGTATCTACTAGCTACATAGTGTATTTACGATAGAAGTCGATACATAGTAAATGTTTGTATACTTCAATATAAAAGTAGTGTAATAATGTGAATTGTTACTAGCTTTTGCCCGCGGCTTCACTCGCATTAATGTAGGGAGGTCATTATCCCTCGATAATACTATTTTTTCCTTGATGAAAGGTATCGTGTTTCCTTTTCTGTATTCGGTACAACGAGTAGGCAAAATTTTATGATGATCAATTAAGTAGTTACGATGTGAAAGCGTAACAAATAAATAAACCCATAATCACATTTATAATATTGGCTTAGGTTTCCACAATAAGCTATTAAAATATCTACCTATTCTTACGATTACAATATTCCTTGTGTGGACAACATATATATATTCTTAACGGTCATAAGCAACTAGAAACTTATTATATTCTTTGGAACATCAGCGAAATTTCAGTATAATAGGTAATGCTGTGACATATTTGTCGCACAGTCTACCAATAAAACGGCACGGCTTCTTTGCAAATTATCAAATAAACAATCATAATCGCCAGCCTATCCATTGGAAATAAAAATATCGCGTAACATAAATAGTTATTATACTGAATCTATGCCTATAAATAATGCCCATTGTGTAATGTGTATGTTTAGCCATAAACATGGAATCTTCGATAATCATGTAAGTACACCATTTCTATCATAAATTAACAAACAGGTATTTTTTAGCTTTATTCTATCGACCTCAGTCAGAACACATTCCTGAGGATTGTCGAAATAATATCGACTTAGAATGCTCCAAGCTCAAGCAACACATCACAGCAGTGTGAGCAATGCTGCCTTGTGACACGTATAGATAGCTCTGAGTGTATGTCTTCCACGGACATAACCTGCACAGGTTTTCTCACTCCTAAACTCTTAACATAAATTCTATATATTTTATTTTTATTCTTCTTTACCTTATCGATAAAAAAATCGACAAATGTATAAACTATTTATATATGTGAACTAAATTATAAAATACTCGTCAAGAGGCGCTAGTGACTCAATTGAAATAAAGAAACAATCAAAATATTATTGCAAATAAATCATACATCGACATATTTTACTCCATATAAATTAGGATTATCTCCGAATCGTAAATATTGTTATAATAAAATTATCATTTCTTTATTTATTACAAATTAATGAGGCTGCTGTGTCTGGCGGGCGACCGCGCACGCCCTCTCACGATACTCGGACCACATTAAAATTTCATTAGACCACACACACGTCATACGTTTTGCATAATTATTAATAATAAATTATAATATAATAACTCTATTCTGTATTCATTATTAACAATCGATTGTGACAATGGATAATTGGTCGTAAAACGCCATCGGAGATTTAATTTGTCAGAGAAATGTTTAACGTGTTTTTCTAAAATAATAGTGGTCGCCTAGTGGTCGAGATTCGACCATAATTCATTTTGACATTCAATAAATCCAAAGAGAATAATAATTCTTTCAGTGGTTTCATAAATATACTAAAGATAAATTATTGATCAATTAATTATTAATGTATATTATGTATTTATATATTATATTATTGTAAAATTAATCCATAATTTGACCAATTAAAGGGCAAAGTTTCAAAGGGTATGTAAGGTATGGAACGTAAGTTATGTTAAAAATATTGAATGTAGGATGTAAAAAAGTAATTGGAACGTAAGAGTAAAATGACGGATGGCGAAACGAAATTTTTATTTACATGTGTGTATATGTTGTGTGTCATTCAAGCAATAGTATGAGTGATGTATATTTTAATTAATTCAATGTGTTTTTGATTTTGAACAAAAAAATTGATTTGTGCATTTATCCTCCATATAAACTTTAACTATGCCAAATTTCACGTTTATACGTTCTCGCAATTCGTTTAAAAAGAAGTACTAAGTTTTCGCTTCAGGTATAAATATATGCGAGTACATAGATTATATGTCCAAACTTAGGGATTGATGAAATAAAATAATAAGAAATGAGATCTTGATTATTTCATTGATATCATACAATTTGTAAATGTTTTTGTTATATGATGGGAACTACAAATTTTATCTGGATTAATTGTAATCTGTTATTATTTTTAACTTATTATTACTGCTTGTCCTCTATGAAGTGGCATAATGATATTTAACCTAGACGACACTGATAAATTCTCTATCTGCCAGTTAAAGTCTAGTCAAAGTCCATTTAGCCATTTCGGAGATTAGCATATACATACAGCAGCCTTTTTTGTATATGTTAGTCTATAGAAATGTATAACTTTGAATTTTACCCGACTTTCACTTATATTGAATTAAATAGTTACACTGTAAGGGTAAAAATATTCATAATAATTTAAATATTAGTGACACACTGTTACACCCCTGGATAATTAAATCTCGTTTTACTTATTTTTTTATATTCACACACAAAAAACCACAAGTGGAATAACTCACTGTTAAAAAAAATGAACAATTCTCTTTAAAATTATAGCTCTATACAAAGAATCTTCCTTTTATAACTCTTCTTAAAATAAAACAGTCATCGATCGTTTTTTTGTCGGTTTGACTATCCGCTGTTGGCTTGGCGGGCCCTTGCAGCTTCACCGGGCTTATTTGACGAGTCTAATGAGTGAATTTTGTTCTGTGCTAGTGATTGCGGTATCACTGTGTTGCGATAGCAGAGTGTTTGAGGGCTTTACTCCATGGGAATGAACCTAGGGTCGAGATGTTGCCACAGGGGTCGCGATGAGTGTGCTGGAGCGAGTTATCCCTCTCGCCACGACGGTGCTGTCGGTAAATAAACGGGCACGGGTGCAATCACGCACTATTTAGAACGTCGAATAGGTATCAATCTATTTTGAAGGTAATACATATGTGTCTCACTAAAGCATACGTGTACGGTTAGCTTAGCTTAAATGATTAGTTTAGTTCAATTCGTGTTGTATCCAAGGCAACAACCGAAGCCGAGATTCAGCCACTCTGGCAGCCCTGACCTTGTTACCATTCAGCTGAGTACCCAAAACACTCGCCCTAATAGCCAGGTGAAGCGGTGAGCCAGTTCTAAAAAATGAATCTATTTATCTGAATCTTTTAAATATATGTCTATATGTCAATATGTTTAGATAAGGAACTGAGCCTATCCGAAATGTCATTCGACATAATAAAAAAGTTATTTATTGTAACGGCTCTGTTAAAATCCAGAACAACTTGATAATATTAGAATGTTGAAACCTCACGGAAGTTGTATAAATCGAGCAACTAAATAGCAAAATCGACTATTTTATTACGAGCGTGGGTATATTCCAAGTCATTCCATCAGCTAAAAGAATGTTACACGAAATTCCAAACTTGTAAATTTATTTTTTGTTATAATACCCCCAATACTAAACTTGTTTTGATCTGTACATGAAAGGAATTTTTCTATAACTTGCATTAATTCGTGTTATATAATAAATTACTTGAACCAATCTGTATTATTAATTGCTTGGGCCAGACCACCGGTAGACATGTTTTTACAATATTTAAAGAATTATCATATTCGTTTGGTTTCGCCGTTGGCTAGCAGTAATTATGTATGTCTGAGGTGTAATAGGTCTCTTATTTAATACATTGTACACTCGCTTTTGCTCGTGGTTTATCTCGTGCTCATATAGACATAATCTATCCTTCGGGAACAGTACCTTTTCTTGATTTTTTAAATACTTTATAGGTACTACACCCTCATCTGATGTTCAATGAGGATGTAGTCTAAGTTGGCAAACACGCTAAACCCAGAGGTACTAGCTCTCGAGTGCAGCGGCGGTAACTCACCAATTATCTTATTAACAACTTGGCGACAGATTATCATCTCGAGGGTGGTAGCTAGCCAGGTCGACTTAGACAAAACCGTACCACCTTGCTATGTTTTCATCACGATGTTTTACTTCACCGTATCGGAAGGTACTTTATGTATTTTTCTAGAGCTCTCACAACATGTATGCAGATTTTCATGAAAATCGGTGAGTAGTTAAAGCGTTAAAGGGAACGCAGAACTTACATTCGTATTTATATTATTAGTAATGGTATTGATTATTACGAACATGTTCTAGAAATATATTTTTACTAGCACTATGAAACTCAAGATATTATCGGTATTTCGTTTGTTTGAACGCGTTAGTACCTAGAACTACTGATTAGATTTGAAAAAAGATTTCTGCATTGTATAAACTATTTATTTAAAAAGTTATGTAACATCATGCTACAATCAGAATAATCGCCATAACATTTCACGTGTGGAATCCACAGCAAATAGAAAATATGTAATAGAGAAAAAAAAATCTAAATCACGGTAATAGCTTAACCTGCCAGCAACAACTATATCTCAAAACGATCAGATACCACGATAAGTACAAAAAATCAACAAAATCGCTCAATTTGTTTTATTACAAAAAACAAGGAAAATAACAATACAAGTGGTACATTAGAGTTATTAATAGTTTCGCTTTTTTTTTTCTTGTGATCTTTCAGTTTTTACGGTTTTTATCGACCATTATTTTATCAATTTACCTGTAACACGACAAATCCATTCTTTAGATTCTGTAACAGCTCTCTAATTAAAATTCTATATTTACATGTATCATTTAAAATGTATTATGTCGTATTTTCTTTCAACTAAACGATTTTTTATTTGATAAAACACTTTTACCGAGATCACAATCTGGTTTAGACGATGTCAGCGCCCGAATTCAACATCGTGCCTTATTAGAATTTCTAATCAGTTTCTTTTTTTTTAATTTCGCGTAATACTCGTTCGCTTTCACCGACGAAAGCCGCGGCGCCAGTGTACACAGAAAGTATTTAATTAATACACAAGCCCGGTAGCACCGCGATCAGGTTTCATCGTTTATCTTCCACAATAACTGAGCTTATACAAAACAATATAAACAATATCGAGTTAAAATAATATGTTAATAATGTAATACTAAAATTTTTACTTAATTAAAGTTAATACAGATTTAGTTAATATGAGGAATATTACCTAGTCCCGCCTTTGTGAATAGCAAGATAGCGAGATATATAGATGGTGCCCTGATAAAAAAACCTGTTGATTCCTGAATTCATTCATTTTGAAATGAAATTTCTAAACATAGATATATCTCAGCATATAACAAAAAGGTTACATAATGAATGCGAAGATAAATCCGTACATATAAATAAAATTAAAGTGTATTTTGTTTGCGCAGTTATTCTCCGACACGGCTGAATTGATTTTGATGATACTTTTATAAGCAGATAGGACCTCTATTTTTCGGAGTATAATTTAGACTGTCTATCATCATACTTTAATAGGATCAACACAGACGATAAAATTACGATAAAAACATCGCACAATAAACTCTGGTAATACGCATACTTTCGAGACATAGCAAAACCAAGACGCTGCTTTAAATTTAAAAAGATTGAACTCAAAACTTACGTTTTTCGAGTTTTTACCAGAAAGTAAATTAACGTTCCGAGAAGAATATGACATATTCAACAGTCTCTTCAATACGAACGAAACTACAAAAATATATGATTATTGTTCTCTTTTTGATTTAAAGTGTGAAAAACTTAGTCTCCGAGGAAAGTTAATAAAGTGACGTAATATGAAATAGTATGAAAGTATACAATTTAATAAAAATAAATTACTTTGTTTACTTTCGTTCATAAAAAAAATGCATTAATTCAGATTTATGTTATTTTATTTATAATAATTACGTAGCATATTCCGCGACATTGCGATTTAATTCAGTTTCATGCTAATTATTGTAGCGCATGATACTGTTACTACATTTGTATTGAAATTATTTTATAAGAAATTTATAAAACACTGAATTAACTACAAACTTTTTGTTTAAATGCTTATTTAAACATATTTCTATTACAATATTAATAATGTTTTCTACAACCATCAAGTATAATTATACTACTCATGCCTATTTTTAGAATTGACTTAAAGCCCTTTATTTAGTTTGAAGATAAATTTAAATCGAACGCGTAAAAATGCTCAAACTTTAGATACATTTTCCGACAAAACTGAATTTTTAAATTACTCCTCTTTTAATTAAGGTTGCGAGGTATCCTTTCTTATATAACAGAGTAAACAAATATATAAAATTAAGTAAGAACCTGTAAAAATAATTATATGGGACACAAACATGTACGTACACACACGCATACTCGCGAGAATTATCTCTAAACATTTACACACACACAAATACATAGTACATAACGAAATTAAACATAATTAGAAAAAAAATATTACCTTTCCATCCTTGTCCAATATTTATTGGAAAATACCGTTAGTCGTGTAGTCCAACCTCTTTGAAGTAGAGATTGATGAGATAGGCATTCGAATCTAGATCAACAAGAAATCTACATTATCTTGTCAACTTATATGAGCCTACATATATAAATTATTTGGAAATAAATATATTCATTATTATTATTTTACAACACCATAATAATATAAATTGGTATAATGTCATTAATATCCTACAAAAGAAATCCCGTTAATTTATTAAAATGCCATTCGTTTCAAAGACTATCAGAATTAATCTAATGTTAATTAATGAATTGTGAATGAATATTTTGTATAAAAAAGCAATATTCAAATGAAATACATCTGATTTTTAATTTTAAAATGTTTTCTAATGATGTGCAAGCTAGTATTATAATTTAACGCGGTTATCCATTAACGTCCATTATTTTAGATCTAGATTAGGATCTTGAGAATTCTTAACTAAAAATATAACTTGAATGAAAATATTGTTTTATTGTAAAATTTGGCCAACACATTTTGAAATGCATTAAGCTTATAACCCGTGTTCGTGATTTTTCGTGTGGTTGTTATTATTTTTTTGGAATTACGATTGTTTTAAAGTATTTTTTTTTTTCAAACTGACTACGTTATTGACCTAGCAAGGTTTTAACAGCTTCACCGGACTACGTCGTTTTAAGGGGTATAGGTCAAATTTACATTAATGCGAATGAAGACACGTGCAAAAGCTAAATATTATTGAGCAAATTTTCATTACATAGGTTGTAACATATAATTTAAAAGGTTTTTTTTAAGTGGCTAAAATATAACAATGTGTCGGGTAAGTTTGAAAAAAATTATACTATTTGAGAGGTCTAGGCGTGCGTTGCCTAAATGATTAAAAAGATAATATATAGTATCATTATAAAGAAATAAACACAGACGAAGTCACGGGTGGCTGCTAACTTGTTGTTTCATTAATTTTAGTTTAGTGTTTTTTTCAAGGCACGAATACATTGAATAACAATTCAGTAGTGTCTATTGTCATTATTAACAATTTAAACTATTTCCATTAGCTACATTTCCCATTTTCATGCTAGATTGTTAACATTTCTTGCACGAGTACTTATTATCAGCAACAGTGTAGTTACTCCGAAGTAATCTAATAAAAAAGTGACCTATAATACATTTTGAATATAGTCGTGAATGTAATGTTGATTATAAAACCGCACACTCCCGTCTCGCAAGCAATCTACTCAAATCGGTCGTACACGCCGTGATAGGCGTTTAAAAAAGAATGTTTCACACTATATTATTTACAATTAAACATGGATTTTTAGGTAATCGCGGGTAAAACCATCGCGTGCCTCCGCCGATACGTTAATTTCCTGCTTATTTATCGATCTGTGAACGATAGTATTCGTTAAAAGCAGAACGTGTGTTCTTGTGGGAATTAACAACGCTATGCACTGAGTTGACGGAACCGTAAAAAGATCAGAAGGAAATATAATATTTAAATAAAAAAATAAGATTACGGAACTCTTATAAGGTTCGAAGTACGTAGTCAAATTATGAGTTACATACGTCTTTTTGCTACTAACACCAGTACTTAGGGCTATTTTGTTTAATTTCATTATGGCAATGAATTACAATCCTCCACTAATCACACTATTCTGACTGGCTGTAAGTAATATATCAGCTATATACAGTGACTAATATCAAATTGAAAAATCTAAAGAGAATTTCATTTTTATTATTGCAACCAATCTTCTAGTACATTATTACTGCCATTGTCGAGTAGGAATGATATTACAAGTTTCTAGCGATCATTTTAATGAACTAACAAGATAGTGGTCGTCTTGTTTAAACTTAGGAGTTTTGTGGCAAGTCAGAATATTATTTCTCATTCACTTAATTTGTGCACAATAACCAAACTATATTAAGTAAAACATCTGCAATATTACAAAATAACACAAGATTATGAATAAAATATAAAATCCAGTACATGACATTGCAAGATCTCACCAGAAACTCAAATCTAAAGAGACTTACTGTAACAGATTTATCACATGGTGGTTGCGATAAAGTATGAAGTATAATACTATGGTCTGAATCACGTTGTTCTAATAAATGTAGCCGGGCAACAGACATAGAATGGAGGCTTGAAGATGATGGTTTGGAAAATCCGCTTAATAAAAAGAAATAAACGAGTAATTATTTTACGCCTATAGGTTTTCCCCAAAAGAGTGTATTAAAAAGTCGTAAAATAAATAAGCGTGGAATTGGCCCGTGTCTCACGATTTTATTGAACGATAACCCATTACTCAATCTCAGTACTTTAATTGCCGTTTATATTGTATTGTTTTTTGTGCCGTTGTCATGTTGATAACCTGAATGTTTCTATCAACACCGTTTTATTTTTTATATATTACATTCCAGTAACTCGTAGATAATGTGTTTTATCTGGATTATTATTTAAATGTTTCTTTTTTATTTTTCGGAATGATGTTCTTTAACGCAATTTGGGATAAGAGTTAGATGATAGAAATTGTCACGTAAGAAAAAAGCGTTACCATAGGATTTTTTTTTGTTCAGTAGACTATTTCGTAAATTATTCAAAGTCAAAGTTTCAATTTAGAATTCACAATGTTTACTACAAATAATTTATTGATCACAAACAATTGTTTGAAAACTTTAAAAAATCTTATAATTTAAAAAACATACATTATATATTTTTACATTATATTATATCATACAGTAAAACGAATAGGACTTCTTATAATATATTAATAATTAATAGAAAGTATATTTTTAATCTACATTACTTCTTCCGTTTTTAGTTGGACAGATTTCTATTCGCAAAAAATAAAGAAATCGATAATTTGGACATGGTAATTAACATATTTCTTAGCTACATTATTTAGATTTTTGACATAAATTAAAATGTCTTAAATTTACTAGGTCATTATCATTACCTGTTAGGAATGGAACAGATTCCTTAATGTTACATTGACATTAATTATTGTAAGCTATTAAATAAAACTGGATCTTGATTGGAACATTGTTTTTATTTATTAACTGGTTAAGTACACAGGTAGTACCAGGCGTTCAAAGAATGAAACAGCTACTACGTTATTCTGGTTAACTGTTATTAATTAATCTTGAAACTAGTTTTGCCATCGCCATTTTCTTATAGTATCTAGATACTACTAATACTACACCGAGAACTGTGGCTACTTCTTAAAAATATATTTTAAAATCTTAAATTATTCATAATATGTTATTAGATTTATAAATAACGCTAGTCTAACAAGAAACCATGTTAATAATACTTTATATTCTCAAAGCATAGGAACGAAAAATAAAAGTATATCTCCAATGTTGACATACATCCATTCTTTTAAACATTTAAAAATGCTCCTTATTTTGTAGAAATGCCATTTCGTCGTCACAAAAACCTCGAATGCACCTCAAATAAATCTTAAAAAGCACGATACGTCCATCTGTGTCGCTGCACAAAGAAATGAATGAACACCAACCGCCAGCGGTTTTAAGCTTTGAGAGTGAGTTGTCAAGGTACAAATTCGTTCGGGAAATATACATCAGGTATGATCTAGGCAGGGTGAATCGTCGATAGCAACACAAATATAAGGATGGTGCATAAAAACAACACTTGATGATCAGTGCGCAGGTACCAGGGCTGCAGAGACGCACGGGGGTCGAGTAATGATACTATTGCCTTTTAGGGCACGTGTTATGAAGGCCGTTGGGAAAAGTATGGATGGACTCATAAAATCAATAAAATTACGTATAATGCAATGATAATGACAACGAATCATTAAAATCAATCGAAACTTTCTAAATAGATAACATTGCAATATTTTTATTACTTACTAAATAACTCGAAAATCAGTGCTTAACCCATATTCACAAAATTAAATTTATGTATTTTAAATTATTATTTGTTATTGCATAAAAAATAAAACTTGTAGGTATAACGTCCATATAAATCCAATGTCTAAGCCCTACGCTATCCAGTTTGTCCACTCTCTCATTAAGATTGAGCAAGTACAACTGCGTTTTTCCATGGTTTCCACTTTGACAGTTACGGACGAGCTCCGCGCATCTTTTGCGACCCTGGTACTACACCTTTACCTAGGATGTAGCTACGATCGTAGATAAATGATAGTTTTAGGGTTCAATCATACATATTATATATTATTTATCCTAGACTTTAATGTTGTCAATGATTAATGTTATTCGCGGTTACTTAAATTATCGTTAATTAATTAGATATAGATAAATTCTGCCGCACAACATCTATACGTATAATAAAAATGAAGTGTCTGTATGTGATATCAAAATAAATTTTTTTTACTGATTGGGTACGAAAGTATACACGCTACTAATAACAAAAATGCAATTTTTAAAATTTTTGTCAGTCTGTCTGTCTGTCTGTATGTTCCAGCTAATCTCCGAAACGGCTGGACCGATTTTGACAGAAATTTCACTGGCAGATAGAAAAAATTACAGCGGGTTACTTAGGCTACTTTAAATTAGACCTGCTGTTAACCGCGGCTTCATCCGCAATGCTATCTTCAAAACGGTTTGACTGATCTTCACAAAACTTTCACTGGCAGATATTTGACTTTATAAAATGTAATTCAAGCAATTTTAGTTTATACTAGCTGTTTACCGTGGCTTCGCCCGCAGTGCTATCTCTAAAACGGTTCGACTAATTTTTGAGAAACTTTCACCAACAGATAGCGCACATTATAAAAATACATTTAGTCTATTTTAATTTAGACCAGCTGTTAACCGTCGTTTCGCCTGCAGTGCTATCTCCAAAATGGTTTGACCGATTTTCACGGGACTTTCACTGGCAGATAGCTGACCTTATAAGAAGTAATTTAGGTTATTCTATTTTAGACTAGCTGTTACCCGCGACTTCGTCCGCATGAAATTTAGCTAAAATATTTTGTTCACTGTAAAGATGTGCGTAAGACGTGCGTTGTACTGGAGTACTCCAAGAATAAATATAATTGAAATTCATATATTTGTCATATTTGAATTATATTGTCCTTTTGGTCATTTTGACAGTCATTTTTTTATTTACCGCGCTTTCGTCTACATAACTAAGTAACCATAGTAAATAAGTATATTGTATCGAGTTCAATAAGCACTATTTAAACTGTCGAATATTAAAAACTACTTACACAGATATAAAGTTTTATAATGTGATTTATATTTATCTAAGATTTCAAGACATTCATTGTTTACAATTTAAGATTATAATTATTAATAGTAAATTTGAAGATAGAAGGGTTCTTTCTAAAAATATATTATACCATAAAAGTAACTTATTCACAATATGAGCCTATTATATCATCATAATAACATGTTTTATTCATTGTTTCATTAGTTCCTTATATACTGTAAGTGAGCACTGAGGTAGTAATATGGTGGGTTAAGGTTCCAAATATGTTGCTGATGATAAACCTCATTTGACACTCTGTTAGTATTTATATATAATATCTAATGTATACGTTACATGTCACTGTAGGTGGCGTGCGTGTCGTACTTACAATTGTTTTTAAAGAGCATTTCTATAATTGTGCACGGTCCCACAATTTTATATTTCATTAATACAATTTAAAAAAAAACGCGCGCGGAGCTGCGGGTACAGCTAGTCATAAATATATTTAGTGACGGGTGCGTTGTTTTTTACCTAAGAATATGTGTCATGACCCTCACACATACTAAGTACCTTTAAATAATGAAGATCTTTATAAATTTTTAATAAATATCGGGAGCCCATGTAGTAGAGGCTTGGAGCACCGAGTTTTTCCCCAAAAATTACAAGTATTATGCGACACCCGATCAACATACAAAGAGTTTTTGCCGGGATCTTGGAATGTCATGTAAAACATTGATATGATCGTAAGAAACTTCCAATACCATTATCTACTCGACAACGGTAGTAATAATCTACTAAAAGATTATTTGCCAAATATAAAACCAAAAAAGCATATGAAGATGGCTACCATCCTAATGGGAATTGCTTTTGTTTATTGACGCCCGGATTATTTCTTTTAATACTTTATATGCTTTAATTCAAGTATTGCCCCAATTAAAAACAATTACAGTTTTATAATGAGTGTTAGTTTTGGGTAAAGAAAAGAGTCACTATAAGAGCAAAACATGGTGGCCATCAAGCACATGTCAAGGTCCAACTGCTTCACTCCTAAAGTTAGTTCCCTCAGAAGTTTCATTAGATGCTTCGGCATTTAACATCACAAAAGAATGTCTAACAGCTTGTAAAAAGGAATAAAAGATGTATAAAATATTAGCAACAGCTAATGATTTTTCATTAAATAACCACAACCACCAAAATTTAATGACAATTAAATAAAGCTTAACACCGCCTGGTAGCAAGTAACAGTTAAACAGATAATATAAAAAAAATCTCCATGAAATAACATACAATAACATATGACAACGTGTCATCTTCATCATTCAGATCTCGATTTCAGATAAACCGACATCCATTTTAATACATACAGGCTTAGATATTTGTAAGTTTTTATAGAGTTTAATGCTTATTTTTTTATTTATTTATTAATTGATTTTTCATTACAATATGTATAGAGACAGTGCAGCTATGGTTGGTTGTACGCAAAGTGACGAAAATATAAAATAACATTAAGATATCGACACACGCTTCCAATCCCACAGCCACCTGTTTATCTGGGTATCTGCGCGTGTGGGTGTACACGGGAATCGAACCCGCTATCAGTAACACGCGGCTACCGGTCGCACCAAATGCATTTCTCTTGTTACGCTTAATAAGTACCGGGAACTTACCATGATCACTGTGTATCGATTTGACTTAAATACTCTGAACCGATAGTTAACTTTCAATTGACATGATTGACTGTTAATTAATTCCAACGTTATATTTACTGTCAGACTTACGTGTGCATTTTGCATTACGTTTTAAGGAATTTATTCAAAATTAGGTGCTGTAACTTATTATTTTCTTGTTTAAATTATATTTTATTTATTTCTGCATATATAGTAATACAGGGTATTACTTACTATTATTAATTAATATGCCACAAAGTGGTTGTATATTTAAATAATCATGGTCGTTGAGTGATTTGACAGGTGGAATTTAATTAAATGTTCGGATTCGAAACAGAATTCGAACCCTGTCATATAGCAACGAACTTTTCTCGATCCGCCTACGTTTATTAATTTTAGTTGGTAAAACTACCGACTAATGGTGGAGGAAAATATTGTGAAGAAATCTACTAACATATCCCATTATAGTGTTAAAACTACATGTTAATATAATGATACTGAGATACACCTTTGAGATTTTTATTGAAATATAGGGCGACAAACACTCGCCAGCTTAAATATATTTAACTTCAACAGAACTTCTAACTATAGCAATCGTATAATATCCATAGTAGGGGTACCCATGCTGACCTTCACAATATACTTGGCTAGTCTGTTAGTTTGGAATCGAAATTTCTCTGTAAATTTATAGATTTATGTAAATCGAAAATACTTTACGCGAAATAATTTATGATTGTGTGCGTATTAATAGATTTCTAATGAGAAATTAAATCACTTATTGGTTTTCGTTACAAATTTTATAGTCCGTAACCTCGGAACGAGGACCGAAGCGTTTTATACTACATCTTGTTTTTTATCTAATGAATCCCCATTTGAGAAGAAAGATTTAACCAATACGATTATAAATTATCAATTATTAACAAATCTGATAACTCTTTAAACTGCATTGTGGTATAAGAGTGCGGAAGGTGGGGAAAAATAGTCACACTACCTCCACAGATCAAATAGACGGATATATTTTATAATTATGATTATACGTTCACAATGTAATGTTATTGTGACCTTATGATATCGCAATAGAAAATATCAAGAGGTAAATAAACAAATGAACAAGAGATAATGCGCGATCGCAATTATATACAATTATATTAATTAACGTTCGACACGTTTTAATTAACTATGTTTCAAATACGGTAACTTTCTTACAGTGTAAATAAAGAATTAATACGACCGCGGCTTCACTCACATGAATTACAAATTATCATAAAGGTTGGTTTTAAACAATATTTTTAAGATTTATTTAATATATAAATATTTATTACATCTGTTTAAAGTTTCAACCATTTTACTGTTTATCAAACTCATATATGTGACATACATACATCGACCTCTATTTTTGTGTATATAGATATGTACAACTATAAAAAATGTAGATAGAAATTGAAATGTAAGAACTTTCATATGACTACAATTAGAAACGAATTACATATGTAAAAATACTAAGCCCACTTTCAATCGTTTTAGCTGTGAGAGATTTACGACATCAGATTGCGTAAATTGAGTATGTCATTCGTATTTTAAATAATATAATCAAATTCTAAGATAAGCTTTCTCCGTATATAGATGAGGGAAAAGTTGATAATTGTCATCTGGAAGTAAATAAATTGGTATTTCTCTATTTCATTTACAATTTTACATAGTAAGTAGTTCAACGTGTTTGCGGAAATAAGGAAACAAATGTTAAGTTGATCATCTATAAAGTTACAATATTTTTCCAAGAAAAAGAGAGACATTAATGCTCTGGGATAACAAGAGGCCGGTATTCTGAGTTATCATCGCGATCTCTCGACCCGGCGCCTGCGCACCTCACTTACTAATTACCCGTAAAACGAGTAAAAATCCAATGTCTTTATCCGGGTAACTCGTGACCGGCCGACGACGATGCTTGCGCTGAGTTTAGATTCACGATTTTATTGTTTGTTCATTACTAATTTTGTTCACCGATTTTACTCGCTTTCAATTTTTCTAAATTATTAATACTCTCAGCGCAGGATAGACTTAAACAAATCTCATATGAAGCCCAACTGTTGAGTAGGGAGCAGACGAAGGGGTCGATATGACATAGGCATTTACAATTCTCGCTTGGCGGCCAACCCGCCCTCAGATCCCGTCTCCCTGCACCACACATCACGGCTACACCGCACTATTACATTGTGCTCGCTTAGCGTGCTTTTTATATTATATTTGGAAACCAATCTTTTAGATTATTACTGTCATTGTCGAGTATGGAATAATAGTAACAAAAGAAGTATCTTGCTATAATTTCAATGTTCCAACAAGATGGTGGCCCCGCTCTTAGAACTTTCCAGTGAGTGTTTGTGGTATCTCAGAATTCATGCTCTGTGGTATTATTTTCATCCACTTGAATTTTGCACAGTAATTGAACTTCATTACATAAAAATCCATGATATTACAAAATATAGATTCAAGTAACACAAGATTATGAATCTATGCCAATATTAGAAGGCTGGAGGGTTTGTTCCTTGGTTTAGTTGAACGCATAAATTTTAGGTACTACTGGTCCGATTTGAAAAAATATTTCAGCGTTAGATAAGTAATTTATCGAGAAAGGCTATATATATATATCATCACGCTAAGACCAATAGGAGCGGAGCACCAATGAAGGATGTTTCAAAATCGGGGTATTATTTACTTTTGATAGTTTCCACTGCGTGTTAGGGTTAGCCCAAAGTAATTATTCCACGCGGACAAAGTCACGGGTAGAAGCTAGTAAAATATAAAAACGCTTGATTACAGACTCCCGCTAAAACCTTCGCTTAGTATATTTTCCGACATATATTTTGTGTCGTAATTTCTCCGCTCCTAAAAGATGAAGCGTGTTGTTCAATTACTTTCTTCAGTAAACAGGGTATAAAATGGAAAACTAGTATAATATTTTATTTGTATGCTAATTCAATAAACAAACATCTTCAAATAAATAAAGAAAACTAGTCTTTATATATTATTACAGATTTAGAGGATGTATTTGCTTCCTCTTCTTTGAGTACTTAATGAAATTTCGTTCAGCAAAATGTCTGACTTGAGACAACGTTTTGAAGTAATAATGGCTCAGTGTTAGTGCAATCGGACAATGTACAATACACATGGGTTTGTACTGAACGAATAATTACCCTCTTAGATTTATGAATGTTACATACCAATAAAATTCACCTGAGATAGCATTCCATTTAGGTTTAAAGCATTATTTCCTTTTACTGTATAATAGTAAAAAACTTGTCATGTAGGTCTTTATACTTGTAAGCTATTGAAAAAATAAAATCGAAACAATAATCTCTACTTACTCGTAAGGTAATACAGAGCGATAATATAATATTAATGTAAATCTATCCTCACAATAATCCAGTTGGAATTTAACTGTTATAATGATAAGCTCGAGGGCTGTTTGAAATATTTATAATTAGTTCTCACGTATATTATGATTTACTTGATGTATAGGTGTCGTAAAACCTTACCGGCTTATCTTTATTTCGGATTTGGGAAAATGAAGTTCTAACTCTCTCCTATTGGCATTAATAGAATTTGTCCGGAACAAATCAGAGAGGAATAATCTTATGGGGCGCGCCTTGCTCTTAATGCTCGGCATCAATGCACTTTCTATGCTTTATTGTCAAAAATTGAGAATGCTGGTATACTTTCAGTATACAATTCAGTTGCTAGTTATTTTAAATAAAATCTGTTAAAATTTTAAAGCCGATGTAACCCTGAGGTTTAAAGGAAAAAAATCCGAGAAAAAACCTATTGGAAAATAAATGCGATAATTATATTATTTACCACAATTCGATTACTTTTTTATTTTAGGAATAATTATGTACCACGGCAAAGTGATAGCACTATACCTGACGGTACCTATAGTATAATTCAAAAACAAAGGTGACAACCGAGATATATAAAATCCATCACCAGTCACTGTAACTAATTTATTACTATATACATGATGGTGGCAATCCCATCAGGTACAGGTACTCTACCTGCTGATTCTAGGACACGGCAGTGACGTATGGTAGGTACATATCCAGCTGAGCATAATTGTTGTATCTTAACATTCTTTAAGGTGAAGCTCTATTATTTGTTACAAATAACATTCAGCTATATCCATAATCAAAGAAGTCACAAATTCCTATATACATACCAACCGACACGAAGCAAAACGCGATGAGATATTTATCGACGATCGAGGACAGGGGACGTTGGAAATAAAAGGACCTCGGATCACTCTAAGTACTGTATAAGCATATCAAAGTCCGGTAGCTTAATTTATTCCGTGTCGCTTGTAAAGAGGATCCGCCGGAGTGCCGACGTAAAAAAAAAGTATATCGAAAACGTATGAATACACTTACAGTGGCCAAAGAGACCGCTATCTCGCGCGGTCCGTGTTAGAGGTCCCCTGATTATGTTGTTTTGGGTATCCGATCCGAAATGACCATTATTAAAGGACTCTTGTGATATTAATTAAGTGTCTTTTTTAATATATATAATGAATGATATTTTATTTATTGTTGATCGTTTATAGTTTCACTCGTTAAAATATAAAGATGGCTTTTATTTAAATCCGTAGTAATCCAGAATACCTCAGAATGGTTTTATAAAGTTCATACATATAAATAAATGAACGCTTTATGGAATCAAAATGAGCTCTTAGCTCTCATGTTATCAAATTTGGTTTCTTAATGTACATAGTAATTTTTTTATTCAGTTACTACAGTTTGATGATGAATTAATTACAACAAAACAAGCAATTCGAACAATTTACAATATGAGACCAAAATAATCTCTATAGACCAAGTTTCTAGAGTCAAATTACATATTTGCTTTTGCTTCAATTACGAACAGACATTGCCTCCCTGAGCGTGTTTTATTGTCTGTATCATGGCAAGTATTCTGAATAGCTGTTAACCTCATTTCATCTTCACCTTTCCACTACAAATCTACACGGGCGGGTACACGTCTCCACAGTTTCACAGTAGCAACCATCCCGGCAAGAACGAAGAAGTTCGAAAGCTCTTATTTTTATCGTACTGTGAAGATGTGGAATCGCCTCCCAGCCAGTCTGTTCCCTTCCTCTTGTGACATGGGGTCCTTCAAACGAGACGTCAAGAAGTACTTTTGCAGGTCGGTATGATAGTGATGTCTGCCGTTGCTATTTAACAATGACAGTCGTCGTTATTTATAGACTGTACTGTACTTTCCATCAGGTACTGTGCAGTCATTTTGCCGAACCGGTTTTAAATATATAAATATATATATTAACCTTGCCCTCCCAATACATTTTTCGTAATTTAATGTTTTTGGAAAACTTGGACAAAATAAATTTAGTACTTAACTGGCATATTTTTAATACCAAAAACACAAACAAAAATTAATCATCCCATGTTTAAAATTAATAAAAATATTTTAGGTAATAATGTTAGGTTCCACAATAAGGTCCCAAAGCACATTAAGTATTTATCGGACAATACCTAAGTTCAAAGACCACTTGATAGCAAATTTTACTTTCAATAGATTTTTATAAGGTGAACGATAGTAATATCTGGAAGTGATATCTTTTGCTACAAATCCACCAAAAATAACTGTACCAACAAACACTATATACATATTATAAAACAAAGTCGTCCGCCGCCTCTGTCTGTAAGTCTGGTCGCGATAAACTCCAAAACTATTGAACGGATTTTTATGCTGTTTTCATTAATAGTTAGAGTGATTTACGAAGAAGGCTTAGGTATATATTTTTTTCAAAGTTTTTTTCTAAATTCGTTGAAATATTACGATAATTGTTAGAAGTGTCGAAAAAAGTTACGACGCCTGGGAGCTTTCGTTGAAAACGCTACCTAATTAATCCCTTAGAGATATAATAAAACAATTGAGATAATTCGCAATACGGTGACTCACCTACATCACTTGCATTCACACATGAGATCACCTCTCACACACGTGCACATTTAAACATATGGTGGAAGGTTTTTTTCCCTTATCGAACTGAATCGAATAGTTTAGTTCGTTTCATTCTGATATACACGTATGCATTTGTGAATCATGCAATTTCGATTGTATGACTCACAAATGAATATATGTATGAATAGCTTAGAACAGTTCAGCTAGGTCCCGACGGGATTTCTCAGGTAACAGCCCAAGCCGAGGTGTGCCGTGCGCCCTTGAGCGTGTTACCTAAAAATAAAATCGGCTGAGTGCCTTAAGCGCTTGCCTTAGTAGTCCAGTGAAGCTATAAAGACCTTGCCAGGTCAATAGCGTAGTCAGATCGAGAAAAAAAAATTAAGATAATAAACGTCGCAGACGAAGTCATGGAAATTAACTAGTGTCGTATATAGCTGTAATAAAATTCATATAAAATATGATAAACAAGAGCGAGTTTTTCGTCGGCTCTTTTCTATTACTGGGTTATTTTATAAATTGATAGTAATGTTTTTTTTTCTCAAACTGATTACGCTATTGACCTAGCAAGGTCTTAACAGCTTCACCGGACTACCGATAGTAAAGTCGTAATGAACGCTACATCAGGATTAGTAATTTAAAAACCATTAGGTTTTTTTTTAATTAAAGCGCTACTACATATTTCGACGACCGGACATACTACCAGTTTTTCAACCCGACAGGGTTGATTTCCGTTTAGAGTGTTTTTTAATATCAAATGTCATCAACGGAGTGCGTTTTTAAAACGTATTATACGAAATTATTCTTTTTATCTTTTATCAAATAGCAAATTAAAAATTTCAACTTATCACTAAAACTTATTCTAATCTTTGAAGAGATACTTGGTGCTAATTATATGTATAATTATGTAATTATGTATAATTTATAAATAAAACTACAGCGCATTATTCATGTTATAAGTTCTATTTTAGAACGAGTATCAAAGGCTGCACTAACAGGTTCCTACCAAATTTGGCTAGGCAGGGCGGGAAACTCGAGCAGTGAAGGTGAGCGTTGATGCGCATCTCAAAGGGGTCTCCTTAAACCTACACCTGGGTCGCAAGTCCTGGGAACTGCTCTGAGTTTCTCTCTCTGCCACACGATGGACCCGGCACCCGCACGGGGAATCCATGGAAGGCTAAGAAGTTCGTCTCAAATATTATATATTTATATGTGATTAAAACTGTTCAAGAAGTTTAAAGATCCTGAAGATACTTAGTGACACAATTCGCCACAATATACATAAGCACAGAAGGCCATTTCCATACAACGAGAAATGAAGTTCTTTTTTCGAACTAACTTTTCGCGATTGTCCTGAGGGGCCTTCACAGCTTCATAGGTGAGATAAAGAGGATAGGAATGTACGTATAATGTTCTCGAATCAAGTTAATCGAACACCAGTTGCCAGTGTTATTACCTTTGTTGATATATCTAACACTGGTCTGCAAGAAAAAATTTTTTTTACCTCCTGATTGTTTTCATGCATGATAACATTATAGTCGGTGCTCTAAACACGGAATTTAACATGCATATAAATACAGCACATAGATTTTAAATACAATGCCCATTTCATTAGAAAACCTATTATCAAAGTAGCAACAATTACAAGAAACTGAAGAAAGACTACGGTGTAAGTTCTACAGCTAAAAATGGTAATTTTACAGTCATAAGTTATAAAAATACCAGTATATTTATCTCACTAGGGTAATATAATTCAAGTCACTTTGTAGTTTTTCTCTTTTCATAGTTTGTATGGCAGTTTTTCGGCGAATAGATCAATAAAAGTCAACAAGCATTGCTGCTGACTATTTTCCACTGTAGCGTCTTTAATATGCATAATATCCTTAGGAAACCTTTCACCATGCTCATCTGATACGACAAAGAGATTTTCCGAAAAATCTACATGCGAGTCCGAAAAATTAATTATAAGTGAAATATTGCATCCTAAAGCTTTATAAGCAGAAAAAAGCTCTCGAATGTTTTGTCGGTAGTTGTAAGCTTTTGTATTAGGTACCAAGAGAATTATCACACACTTTTACAAAAGCCATCCAAGCTTTTTTCAACTTCGAATTAAAGACGTTATCTGTCATAGCTCTCTAAGAATAGTCTGTAGAATTCTTACAAGTGCGCGGCATTTCATAACCTAAAAATGAATGGAATTCAATAAAAAAATCTATTTTATATTTATTATGTCTGTTCATAGAAAAATGGATAACCTACACATAAACTACTTTAAAAAAATATACACATAGTATGAATTTTGTACAAAACTCACTAAAGTATTTGATATAGAACGTAAACTATTAAAAGACAAGTTTTCAACTAACTGTTGTAAAGTCACAGTAAATACTGCGCAGGCTCATATGTACTTCCATAGAAATCATTTTCCGTACTTTCCTTCCTTCTCTTACGACAAAAACCTATTTCGTATGTATATATACGATGTGAATGCATAAAACATATAAGAAAAAACTCAATTTATGATATTTTGAAAAAAAAACCATATCAAAAAATTTAGACGTGATAGAAAAAATCGGCTATCGGGAACAGATTCAGCGCATCAAAATCTTCATGTTTATGCATTATTTTTTAAAGGAGGATTTTGGTGCAGACCAGTGTAATTATTGAAATACCTTTAAATAATGTATTCTTACCGAAATTCTTATAGAATGTCGCATTTGCACTAGTGGCATCGTTGTGCGTAAATATCAAAAATCAGAGTCGGCGAAGCGGTCTTTCTGTACTTATTTATTTTGTGTGTTTGGGTTTTTGATTAGTCTGAACACTAGATAATTAATTCTTTACTTATGTTAGGGTTTTATAGCTAGATATGTAAAGAACTTACTTGTGATATATAGCTAGTGTAGCTAAATTTTCAAAATACTGGGCAAGTAGTCATCCCCAAACTCATTCATTAAAAAACTATTTCGCCGTAACAAGAGGTAAGTTTTCAGAATTCTCATGACTTAACGCTGCACCCTTATTTAGTTCAAAACGGAGATAAGTATATATATCCAAATAATATATTTATCAAACCCTAAGAAGGTATTTGTACGCCAAATTTTCTAGACGTACAGACACACATGGAGGAATTGATAAATAACTCATAAAGACAGAAACGTCAGTTTATCAATTACCGTTGGTAACTATAACAGTTTTTGAAACTAAAACTGTGTCATTAGTGTATAATCGTACTGTACATTATAAGCATTTTCTTAAATTTCGTAAATAATCGATCATCGAATTGGAAATATAGAAGTAGCAGGATTGATTCCAATAAGATTTATTGCAATTATTATTGGTCTGAACACTTGCTCACTACATGTTCTTTGCATAAAATCTCATGCAAGAACTTGTTTTTATTATACTTCTTAATTAGTCGTCCCACGCGCATTCGTTTAAGGTTTTACCGAAGAGATAATACGTTTTTAAATAAGATAGCGCTTGAATACTTAAGAATGAATACATTTTAATAATAGCAATCATTGCTAAAAGATAAGGATCATCGTATCTATCAGTTTCATCGCCATATCGATTTAAATCACAAGCTAAAATATGACTAGAAGCCAGAGTCATTATGATGCATTTATTATGTTTACAGTAGACACCAATTAGTCTGCCTAACCTGTATATCAAAAAAGAAAAGAATATTAGCAAAAAGAAACATATGTAAGAATGATAAATACTCGTATGTACATACATACATAAATAATAATCATTTCCTTTTTGATGTTTTCATTTATTTTAAGTTAGTAATAAGTGTAGCTAACTTCCTTGTTTATTATAAGGGTAGTTCAGTTTTTGTACTTATCACTTATAGATTTCAAGTTAAACTTTTTCGGTTGCATTTTAATTATGTCCTTAGCATATTTAAAATCTGTAAATATTACCTAGACAATCAAAGTAAGGTTTCTGTCTGTTGTCAAAGGATTTACCTGTTATTTAATAATAATAAAAAATATACTATGTTTGAGACTTGTTAACGATCATAAATTTATAAACGCACACAAGAACCGAAGTTTATAGTATTCAAATATATGTCACTAGTGTTATTCGAGACTTAGGATACAACAGTAAAATTTCTAAAGCAATTTCACTTAAAATGATGTGACAGGTGGGAATTCTCTTATACTTTCTTAGTATGAAAACGATCAGGTTCAATGTAAACTTGGTGTTATGGGACGCTATCGGTCGATAAAGGCACGATCCGATACTTATGCTCCTCTCTCTAATTAGCCCGTTCATTAGTGGCTTACCACTTGCAGCACTTTGCGTTCTTGATGCCTTAAGAATTTAAGAATTATTCAAAATAATTATAACGCCATTTGGATTTATTTTTTTTCTTTTATTGTTTTTTACTCTTAAGGGAATATATTGATTTTTTTTTTAAGTTTCCGTCGAAGATTGTGACTAGCAACATGTAACAGCATGTCAGAAGTGTCTCAATTCTAGCAACCTATTATTGCTAAACCTCAGGTAAAACTACAGTTTTTTTTATTTCCGTTATAGCCATTCAAGCAGTTGGACACTTATAATCACGTGGACTGTATGCATATTTCATTCGATACGTTAAGAAATGTGGTAGGTCTTATACAATAAGTAAATATTTAAAATTGAACTGAAGATTATGAATAATTTTATACTTAAGCTAACGTTCGAAATGCTGAAACACCGCTTGTAGATTCGTTGCTAGCTTTTATCATATTTTCACAGCTATCTCACATTATATCCTCACCTGCAGATTTAGATTTTTTTAAATTAGGCCCTGAGAAGGCGTTCTCTTACAACTACCATCAGTACGAAAACAACCCAATCATCGAGAAGCACTGGCATGAAACTCGATCTGATTTATCTATTTATTATACATAACATACAATATTTCTAGGAACATACATAGTTATAGACATTCGTTTTTCGCAGATGCATAGCGTTATTTCCTAACGTCACTATCTTTCGCATATTGATCCACCCTATAATAAATAATTAAAACCCGCTTGACATGGTGCTTGAACTCACTATCATCGGTAATGTGCTTTATGACTTTGTTATAAAACCTAACACTATTACCTAACAAACTACAACTGGTTTTAGTGAGTTTTGAAGCACATAACTGCAAAATATAATTTATTTTATTTGCTGGACGAAACATTAGTTATTATTGTTCAAAATTACGTTACATTATATTGAACTGTATAAACAATTTAGCTGATAAATTTTATTAGAATTTGTTTAGCTTTTTGAGCACAATTTGATGATAGACATTCAGACATAGTTTCACGTTTATAGTACAGGACTATCTTAGATAATATTTTTTAGAGACATAGAAGTTCTAGATTTATTGAGGCAACTTTCATTCAAAATTTCACCAATTTGCTTATCCAATATGATAGTTATTTATTGCACGTTTTTCGAGAATATTTTATTCATACATTTTGTATGTAACATATTAAAATGACATTAAGAGAATTTATTAAGCATATCAGACTTGTTTAATATTAAACTATATTTCAAAAAATAGCCTTGTTTAAACTATAAATATTATGCGTACTAAACTGTGATATAAGGAAAATCTAAGGTAAAAATAACCTATAACATTTAAGATTCTGTGACATGAGAAACCACTTTGTGTCGCTATACAGTCGAGTCGGTTATGCAAGAACTTCAAATAAATATCGTTAGCTGTTGTTTCACATTTGGGCGAGAAAGAAACCGGACCGTAACCGTGGTTAGTTCTAATTAGATTACTATCTACACAATATATCGCTTCCCTTCCGTGGTAATTGGGAGGGCAATGAAAATTTCACGCTACGGTGTTGTTCGGCCGCGATGTTATGAAGTTCTAGTATAGCAGCGAGACGCGCGAAAATATTAGTCCTAGTTACATTTTCACATGATATCCTTGCTAATATTTAAATATGACAGTAAGTTTATTTGCTTCCTACACTTTCAAGCCTTAACTACTTAACCGACCATCATGATATTTTGGATACAGTTTGTCAGGGTTACAGAAAAGATGTACTGCTCCTGACAGGTAGGTTAAAATTTTAACGCAAACTATAGGACTGCAGCGCGAACGCGAACAGCAAAAGCTAATTATGTAATAAGTTATTTCGTTTTTTTTCTTGATATTTGCAGTACATGCATTTATTTTTATTTTCTGATACCTATGTTCTGAAATTAGAGTTAATCATGGGTGGAAATTAATGAGTCTCCATTGCAGATATTTTAAGGAAATTGAAATTATAAGACTTTTATTAAGGTTATAAGACATTATAGATATATTTTGTAGGTGGAAGAGCCACGCAGAAGCTCACTGGTTTCAGCATGAATGGGTCGGCTCGTCCGGGGTAGTACCACCCTCTCATAGAATACCGACGTGAAGTGACAGTACTTGAATTGTTGCGATTCGTTCAGTGAGTGAGAGCGCCGGAGGCCCATTTCCCTTTCGCCCCTCCCCGTCCCCTCTCGCCCCTCCCTACAAACACAGGCTAGCAACGCACTTGCGACTCTCCTTTTGCAAGTGTCTATGGACGGTGGTGATCAATTAACATCAGGTGACTCACCTGTTCGTTTGCGTCCTATGATATAAAAAAGAAAAAGATATCTGATAATAAATTCGCTGACTATTATATTTAGTACAGTTATTGCTTAAAACTTATTTGCTTTTGAATATGAAAGATAACATATATCCAGTATTGGGTTCAATTCATCTTATTATGAGGCGGTAGGGGTTTATATCCGACTTGGTCATAACCACCGTTCACACACTCACCCTTTACAGGGACTTCTTTTTTCATTCTTCGCGTTCATATACAGTAAAATCTAGCTGCTGAGAGGATTCTGAGCCATTACGACAGCTGCGTGAAGTGGTGGATTATCGATCCGTTACATTTTATATTTTAATACAGCGTGATTGAAATCTTGAAACAGAGCTTAATGTGCAACAATCGGAAGCTAAGCCGTACTCAATTAAATTAACATATTGTTTACTCACCTATTCATGTTACTTGTAAATATATCTACGACGATAACTGTTGATAAGATTGTTTGCTTCTTTATATTTCAGTGATCAATAAGTTAACTTACTGTTTCATCATATCATGGTACAAATACACAGTATCGCGGACGAGTCCGAGCGGCGACGGCAGCCGAACGACTCGATCGAAGGTATTTTATTGACGGAAGCCGATAGGTACTCATTAACGAAGCTACTGAACGCAGAGCTCCCGCCTGCATACACCGCCTATCTTGTACGGTACTATAACACAGGCCTAATAATACAGGCTGATTTTAAATACAAACATAAAAGCATTTTTAATTCTGATAATGTACAATGACTGCATCTATTATACAGCATAGCTATCGTCATACTACCGTTAAGTGCCACCATGAGCATAGGTCGTGATAGTCCAGTGGTTTGACCGGTGAAATATCAACTCGATATTTCGAGCCCCGGCAAGTACCAAAAAATTGTTCGGAATTCGCGTACTTTTACAAATTTAAATTAGTAACACTGCTGACGGTGAAGGAAAATGTCGTGAGCAAAAGCTGCACCTAAAAAAGGTCGTTGCAGTACTACTATATGTAGAAAACTATAGAACCGTGGATTTCCTAGAGCTTGAAATCGCAATTTTGTGATGTTGATTATTATAAAAGAAACTATTACAAATCCTCAGAAGTGACTTCAAAAAGACAATATAAGTGAATATTAGACAGTTTGTAGCATATATTCTTAGTACTAATAAAGTTTAAACACAATTACTGGTTAAAATTACTGCGTCTTATTTGATTATCGTAGTTTCAATATGTTGATAATTATTTCAGTGTTAGAGTTGAAGTAATTTGATAATAATATTTTACAAATATCTAGGAAACACTGTTTATTGACTTTAGTAATATTATATATAGTACCCTGATACCAAAACCATTATAAGAGATTTTTTTTAATTATTACTAAAATACGTCAAATTCAAATCAAGGAATTTGTTGTTATAATTAAACACGCTGTATGCGTACGACCGCCGCATACGCATCGGATTGAGTTAAATGCCTCCTTATCTCGGCCCCTAATGGCCCCGGGTACATGTCAATTCATCACTTACATCTCACACGCTCACTTTTCTAAATCAGCCTTTTTTCGACTACCCACCTTTTTGTTCGGCGCGGCTACAGACTTCGGTCACGACTCAATTGAAATATCCGTTGATAATACTGTGACAGTGAGGCTGCGCTCACGGTGATGATTGTCGCGTTTTAAGGACAATGTATTCAGTTCCTATTGTTATTGAAATATTCCAAAATCAGGATCAATCTGTTACATCTAAGTAATGGCTAATAAATACAACTCTATCCACTAAAGTTATGGACTTCACGATCTTCATTTCTGTTTCTTTGGAAAGACAAGTCAGACTCAAGAATTGTTTTTACATTTTATGGTCAATTTATTGAACAAAGTTATGGGCTACCTATTATCGCGGTATAACGCTTAGGAGCAAACCTATTAACATACAAAATGTAGGTTTGAAATTACGCTAATCGGTAACTTACGTAAAGGGGTCGAGACAAGAAAAAATTATAGGCAAGTGCTATAACGGGGTATAGTTAGTTTGAATTATAAAAGGAAAATTCTGATACTAATAATTCTAAAATATGTTATTTCCTAATATACCTAAGCATACGAACGTATATCGTCGAAAAAAGCTAGAGAGAAAAATCAGGTCTTAGTTTCAAAACCATTAAGTACTACTAATACTAATGACACATTAACCGTTCCAACAAAGTCTTGCTTAATAGCAACTGATAATTCGTTAGCCCCAAATAGAACTATAGTCTCTTAAGGGTTACTCATAAATTAGTATAAGCTCCACTGACCATTTAATTTGAGGAGAACTACAAACCAGTTTGTTACTACAATTATACAAAAAGGTAGATAAAGCAACTTTTGCAAAAATCGCTTCCGCTTCTCTCGTCACAAAGTTCACAATCGCGAGCGTTTACTCTGATTTTTATGTCATTCGCAGTATTAACATATAAATTATTACGCGTTTAAGAAAACAAACGATGTTGTAAAATTATCATGAGGTGTTTACCGAGACTTTATGTTGTCATAAAATGTGAATGAAGAAATAAACAAAAACTATATGAAATTTACATAAAAGTTATTTTCGTGAGAAACAAGTGGCGCTTATGCTAAAAAAACGTATGTAGGACCGTGAACCTGAGTCAAAACAACCATATGTTTCATAGACCTTAACGAGTTCCGCTTGTGTTCATTAACAAACAAAGAAATTATGAATATCAATTTTAATAGAGTATATTCTAATAAGCATTAGATCGGTTATCTTATTAGATTTTCCTTCACGAAATTTTACTAACTATCCTTTTATTGTAGTCTTTATTATAATTCTACTAGGAATCGTCTGCGACTTCATTCATGTACAATCATAATAAACAAGTTAATAACTATAATACAGAGTTTAGCGTCATCTAGTGGTGATTTATTTACTTCCATTTTGAAAATTACACGAATAACATACGTATAGTATTAGATATTTTTAATATAAAGAAAATTCATCTAAAACACTAAAAGAATATTTATATACCGACACACAAGACGTTTCAAATACTATCACTTACCTCCGTTAAGTTTGCGGCACATTTTAAGTTGTAAATAGCTATAGGTTGCAGTGATTACTTAATATCAGGTGGACTGAACGTCTGTTTGTCACTTCATAATATATAAAAAAATATAATACAATCTTGATTAAAAAAATCCAAAAATGTGACTCAAAGTAACAAATGAGCGGAAGCCCCTAAGCCCGATAAGTGGACGCCGACAAAGGTATTAATAAGTTTACGGGTATTATAAATCACTATACTACAGCTATCGGTATCTAAGATTAAGACGTCGTCCGTGAGATTTGATGAGGCGAGCCCCAACGTAGTATTCCTAATAAATAGTAATTCTAACTTTTTTAAAAAGCGGTACTTATTTAGACGCGTTGAGCAGTATTTTTGGCAGGACATAAAGTTATGATTTCGCGTCAGCAACATGCTAGCCAGTGTGAACAACTGTATTGCGCTTGCGTGGCTCGCATTGATCAACTAGCGACGCGTAGTATAGCGGCCGACGTATACCTAATTTGTATTGAGATTGTGCCCATCATACGTTTGATGAATTAGTAAACTGTGTAAAATTATACAATTATTGCTCGGAGTGCCAATAGATGTGAAATCCAGACTAATGTTAATAATTTCATTACGAAATTATGGAATTTAAATATTGTAATTTACACCACAATTATCTTTTGAAGTTATTTTATTTTTTTGAGTTTTCACAACTGTCGACAGAGTGCCTCGCCCTTTTTTATTTATAAGTTTTAGTGTTTAATCACAACCTCATCTATGGCCTAACGTGCGAGATTTTCATGTCAAGAGTGGTAGCAAACCAAACGGATATTATTGAAAGCTCAACTACCATTACGTTAAGGATTCGAATTTACCATTATCGACGTAGAGTGCGAACTCACTACAATTAAGTCATATCTCATCTATATAAAGAAAACATCTATAAATAGTATACATTTATGTGATAAAAAATATGTAATTACAAAACGCATCAGACATACAAAATTTAATAGTGATGTACTTTTGTAAAGGTTGCGGGTTCAGATTTGCACTCTTGTTCCAATAGGGCCGGTTTTATTGGTAACTCTAATTGGAACTCGAAGTTACTACCTTCTAACTTAGTCCGGCTCAGCAGTGACGTATCTAATAGCAAAAAACTGCAGCTCTGATGATGGTCATGATATTTAATGACAATTTATCAATAAAAGAACAATATGTCAGTATTTTATGTATAACACGTAGAAAAGAGATTTGAAATATGCTCCTAAGTTCATTTTTATGTTTTAAGTTGTTAGTTGTGTCATAACGAAATGTAATATCATGTCGACTTATATATTTGTTGTTTACGTAAAACTTATTAATTAAAATATACTGAGGCGGCAAGAATTCAAAACGAAATGATTTGATACCAGATTCCAAGATTACGGGAGAGCGGTGTCGACTATTTTTGTTCAATAAAAATAAGAAACAAAAACCATCGAGTTTCGATAACAACACTCGGGAATCGATTTTGCGAGTAACCATTTAATTATTTTATCGATAATCTCGCATCGGCAGTCGCTGGGAAATAAGAAGATTGGAAGGTAATCGTCGCTTACTCGGACGCCCGGTAGCCTGCGGCGGTACACCGGCTGATTTTATCAATGTATTTTATAAAATGACGCATCTGTATGTTTACCCTTTAATATTTATAGCGACGTACGTTTGTCTGTCATTGATTTTGAACTTTCAAATATTTATTTTAGATATAGGTTCGATTAAGTTAGATATAGGTATGTTTAGCAAAACCTTTGGATGGAGTTACTAAAATGTTACGTGACATCACTGAAAAGTGATTCTATGATAGGAGGCTTTAATTTTAATATCATTCGATTGTCATAAGAATGGAAGAGAGATTCCTTCGCTTTTTCTCCTCTGTTAGTCAATCAATTTTCCTTAGATCAGAAATATAATATATAATTCTTTCAAGATTATATTCAAGGCGAGTTTTATTAATAATCATAAAAATTCGTGATTTTTATCAATACTAATACAAGCTAAGATTTATTTATTTTGAAAACAAGTAGATTTCTAATTTGAAACTATATTGAATCTCCTTCAATGTAATTCGTCAGCAATATAAAAAAATATAATAATATCTAATAAGAGCAGATTCTTACTTAGAAATTGATTAAAAGATTTTTTTGTTATCATATATTAAATAGTTTTTTACAAATGTTATTTATATGTTGTGATTGTTTAAAAGCAGTATTCAATTTGGAATTAAATGTCCATAAAAAAATATATAAATGGCGGGCGAAACCAGCCGTAGTGAGTTAGTAGACCAATAAGAAACTGTATTTATAAGTAACGATTACACGTATCGGACAGTGATGCGCTCCCGGTCATTTAGCGTGTATTCCCCGGCCGCGTCCGGACCTACCCGGACCCACTAAATAACAATTTTGTTCGATAGCTAATTAGTAGGCAGTGCTTCGAAGCGGTTTCATTCTATATCTAATGGGTGTGTGTACTTGAGTCTGTTTAAGTATTAATTTTATAGATCCTATAAGAAATTCATGCTAGTTTTTTATTGTAGCAAGATAAAATGATTGCGTTGAACCTGATGGTGCCACCGAGAGGTTTGTAATCTATCGCCAGATGGCACTTTTATGTTGGAATACAAGGTTCTTAGTAACGGTGCCTGATATGTAACATACCAAAAGCGTCACTGTGATGAGTGTAGCATGATGGCCAAGTTTCATGTAGATGACACGTGGCTTCTTTATTAGATATACAAAAATTGAGTCGAAAACCCGGCACGTCTAAACATGCCATTATGGCAGATGTATATAGCTAACGTGGTATGAGAAATTTACATTAACAGTCACCGCTGTCACACCTGCTTCTACACTACAACAAAGCCTTTATTTTGGCTGTTCATATGCCGCATTTATATGCTATTCTGGCACTGACAAAAGCGATTAATTGTCACAATTACTTAATCACTTTCAAGATTTTCTTTTTGGTCAGAATAAATCACATGGAAGTGAAATTATCTCCACTAGTTATTAATAAACATCTTAATAAAGTTTAATTTTTAGTTTATTCTATACTAGTTACACTCCATTTTCGCGCTAATGCAATTTATAATACCTGTCAATGTTTCTGGCCGCTCAGAATATAGCAGTAAGTGTGAGCGTACGCGTAATATAATCATGAATACAAAACAAATTCAAAATATTATTATAGGAATCTAAAATTGGTCATTATTGGCATTTAAATAGTCTCGACCACTTAGTCTAGAACACTTATTTATACTTAAATTTACATTCTGCTCAACTATATTTAGAGCGGTCAAAAAGATTGGAAAGAACTGCAATCATTGTTATATCATCATAAGTGTTCAATGGATTTAATCAAACGTACTACACTACCTACTTTGTAGCTTTTTAAAACATACAGTTCATCAAAATCAAAGAAGCTTCGTAAGTCCTTTCAAACGAGTATTTCTCTTCGTTGCATTTAATATTAAATCTGTGATATATTCTAAGATATGCATCGAAATGTTATATTATACAGGGCGATTTTAATTTATCTTGCCCACTACATATTCCACAATAATATTTATTGGGCATCCATAACACAAAATCACACAATGCGAATATACTTATTTAAATCTAGGCAATACCTATCAATAGTTTGAAAGTTATTGAGTTATACATGATAACTGCTGCCAACTAAACTACGTAACCCCGTGTCATATGTGGTAATACAATATGTCACTATTAATGATTTATGAAATTAGAAAATACAACTGGATTGATATACGGTATACAAAACCAGAACCATGTTATCAGCAATCTAAATATTCTTAAATTAAAAAAATAGTAGTCGTAAAGTATTCTATAATTCAATGTTGATAAATTAATACTAGGTACATTAGTAATAATAGCATCACAAATGAGTCATTATTTTTTAATAATAAATAAGAAATAAAAAATATTACATTGGTTTATCATTAGGAGATAAGCATATAGCATAACGAATTTTTTATAAGCCCCTTTGATTGATTAATAGTAAATAGAAGAACAAAAACACATTAATACTAATAATTGAATGGATTCAGTTGTCCATTGGAATGTAATGAGAGACTCTAGTATATGACTTTCAAAGTATTGTCCTCGCCAAACTTTTTGACCGCTCTCAATATAGTTGCCCAGAACAAAAACTCAGTTATAAATACGTATTATATATACAGCACCGAGAAAACTTAAGGATAAATAAAGGTCAATTTAATACTAACTGTGCCCGCGACTTCATCTGCGTGGAAGCTTATATAAAAAACAGTGATTAATAAAGCCATCTGAATGTATTAAGTCCATGTACTTGTTTACTTTTCTCTTGTACTGAAGTCGTGTCGTCATTAAAATTACAATAACTTTTGATACAGTGAACCGATTTTAATGAAACTAAGACTAAGACTAAACTTATCGTGAACCCAGTACTTTAGCAGTGATGCGTGTTCATACAAAGAGACAGACATTTCTAAAAATGATTGAAATATATTCTATTACTTGTTCCTAGACACCTGCAACAATTTTTTAAATAATTAATAAAGTACAGACAGGTTAGATTTATGTTCTTACTGCATGTATAGATATAAACTTTGTTTTGTATTAAGCTCTTGACTATATTACTTACAGCTGTATTCAGAACGGCCAAAAACACTGACGAGGATTATACACATTTTTTGTGACGGTTATCTTTCATCTCATTCGCAGGTATACGTTTTCGTTACGTAATTCAATAAAAAAACAAGTTCAAAAGGATCAATTTATTAGCGAGTAGTAAAAAAAGAAATAAAATGTACATAATTTAGAAACAGGATCATATAGAAAAAAAATACATGTTTCATAGATTCCATCCTGATAGTAGGTAATATTGGTAATATTCCGGCAACACAACGCGTTAACATTGCAGCGTTATCGAATATTTTTATCGACAAATAAGCGAATCTCTTATTGATATCGTAACATCGTAAAATCGTTAATATTTACTCTTTATAACTAGAGATTTATAAGTCGTGATAATCGAATAGCTTTAACGGTGGAATATCGATTCGATTTCCGTATATATTGATCAAACCCCGTCATACCATAAGGAAATGCATGCGCCACACGATTTGAAATTTGTATGGTTTTAAAAAAATTATAAGGTTAAGAAAAATATGTTACACATTTTCGTTTAATGTCATTATATTTGGGGTATATTCAAAACTTGAAAGCTCATCAGGACATTAGTTTAAAATCCACTCAAACAGATATAGTAAAAAGCGAATTAATACAAAGATATTTACGTTCATAACAATGTATAATTTGATTATGTAAAAGTAACATATATTACATTGCTAAATACCCAACCAAAATATATTGTGATACGTACTTTCAGAAACTCAAATAGCGACAACAATTAACATTAAACCGATATAGTTTTTTAAATTATTAAATATACATCTTCATTCATAAAGAGACAACTATTAGTTCTAATACCAAATCAAAATTTAAGAGTTAATAATCAACCTCTCTGCAATTATTACATAACAAAGTCCTCCCCGTGTTGCATTAGTTCTTATAAGGTACTTAACGAATTTTGATACGGTTTTCACTATGGTTTGATAATTTCTTCTGGAAGATTTATTTATTTTTGAAGACTAACAGCTATAATTTATAATAATTAATTATTAGAGTAAAAACATCAAGCCATTTATTAGTCCTCGCTGATAAGTAACATAACAAATAACATGATAAGTAACATTACAGATAAAGTAACATAGTACATTATTGCATTATTGAGTGAGTACTCAAGTGAGTCAGTGAATGTAATAATAACAGAGAGAAAAATACTAGAGTAAGTATATTATTGTTTGCTACCGCTATCCTTCAAGAATTACTTTTTTATATATTTTATTTATATAGAGTAATAAAAATCGATGTTTTGAACTGAAGTCATAAGAAGGAATTTATGGGCGTTTCCATTGGTAATGCTGGCTAAACCTTATGAGGTACATCGAAAGAATGTATTACAGAATTTAATAATACATATAAAAAGTCTGCAATAGTATATGTCTATTTCCGCAACTATCTCAGTAACTATTCTTATCTTTTACATACGATTAATATATCATTGCTTAGTTGCGACGCTATCGTAAACAATATAGTTTAAATCCTTGTCCAATTAAATATGTAGTTACGTTCAGAATTTAATATAGATCAAGATATATGACAAGATAATTTATATCTATACATATAATAAAATGAAGTGTCTGTATGTGATACCAAAATACAATTTTTTTACTGATTGGGTATGGAAGTATACAAGCTACTGATAACAAAAATGCCATTTTTAAAATTTTTGTCGGTCTGTCTGTCTCTTTGTTCCGGGTAATCTCCAAACCGGCTGGACCGATTTTGACGGGAATTTCACTGGCATATAGCTAAAATTACAATGGGTTACTTAGGCTACTCTAAATTAGATTAGCTGTTAACTGCGGCTACGGCTTCACCGGCAAAGAGCGGACATCATAACAAGTACTTTAGTCTATTTTAATTAAGACTAACTGTTAACCGTGGCTTTGCCCGCAGTTCTATCTCCAAAACGGTTGGACCGATTTTTACGGGATTATCACCGGCAGATAACGGACATTATAAAAAGTAACTAAGTATATTTTAATTTAAACTAACTGTTAGCCGTGGCTTCGCCTGCAGTGCTATCGCCAAAACGGTTGGACCGATTTTCACGGGACTTTCACTGACAGATATCTGATCTTATAGGAAGTAATTTAGGTTATTCTATTTTAGACTAGCTGTTACCCGCGACTTCATCCGCATGAAATTCAGCAAAAATATATTGTTCACTGTAAACATGTGCATAAGACGTGCATTGTAAGAATAAATATAATTGAAATTTATATATCTGTATCTGTGTATGTAATTTGAAGTATATAGTCTTTTTGGTCATTTTGGCGGCCATTTTGTTTTATTTACCGCGCTTTTGTCTACATAACTTAGTAACCGTAGTAACATATAAGAATATTGTATCGAGTTCAATGAGTACTATTTAAATTGTCAAATATTAAAAACTGATTAGACAGATATAAAGCTTTATATTTTGATTATATTTATGCAAGATTTCAAGACGTCATCTCATCTATTGTTTACAATTCAACATTATAGTTATTAATAGTAATTTTGAAGATAGAAGGGGTCTTTCTAATAAGACCATAATCGTATTACTTATTAAGAATATGGGCATATTATATCATCATAATAACATCTTTAAGTTATAGTTTCGTAAGTTCCTTATACAGTGTAAGTGAGCACTTGGAGTAATATACTGTTAATATTTATATATCTAATGTATACGTTACACGTTACTGTAAGTGGCGTGTATGTCGTATTTATTTACAATTATTTTAAAGAGCATTTCTATAATTGTACATGGTGTCACAATTTTATATTTCTTTAATACAATTTTAAAAAATACGTGCGGAGCTTCGGGTACAGCTAGTGTATAGTAATGCCATAGAAAATATCAGAGATTTCTAATAAAGTGCAACTTAAAAAAAGTCGTTTGTGTGAAAAATTACGCAGCCTCTATGACTTGAAGGAGCTGTAAATATCATGTTCAAACACTTATGACGTCACATTAATACATTGCATCCATGCGAATTCGGGGCGAATCGCTAGTTTATAATATTGTATTCGGTATAACTGAGATCGCCTTATCAGAACAAGTACATTGCCCTTCAGCTTTACCTACGTCGAAATGTCACATCGATAAATAGATACCTACATCTCAACTAGTTAACGTTGCTACCAAGCACTCTAGGGATGTGCCTGCGCAATAGTTAAGGACTTGAATTAATTTTATTGTCGATGACTTTCTTTTAAAAATTAAATGGATTATTATTACGTAAAATATATGTATATCTACGCTATAGTTTATTACTCCGTGTTGTAAATATAACAAGTACTTGAAATCAACACGATTTTTTTTTATTACTAATTATAATTAAAATTGATTATCTTTATTTCCGCAAATTCTTTGAGTTTCGTGAAAGTATTATTAATTTGTCAGTCTCATATGTCAGAAGAATCGTTCTGTGCACGGTTCGGATAATTAAGGCGTTCACCAATAATTTGAAATGTGCTCATTAAAAAATGATGACAAACGTGAAGATAACGAAGGTTAGCAATAATATACTACAAAAAACGCTTAATTATTTCTTCGTACCACTGTAGGTTCAAAATTAAATGTGATTGCCTCAAAAGGCAAGAAAATAGTTTAATGGAGTTTCATTTGACTTCAATAATTTACCGCCTCAGTGTTCAACAAAATATTTCACAGATTTTTATAAATTACATGTCAGTTATGTTCGACGATTCGCGAACAATATACGTTACGCGTAAAAGCCATTATAGTGGAATGCTTAGACATGGCATATTCTGTACTCGTCCGGTGTACACTCATTAAAAAGCGAGCTGGTAGACATTTCTACCCACCTGTATCACTATCACCTATAATAATAGTGGTGATAAATCCATCATAGTTATTCTTTTTTAATTCGACGTGTTTTAAAATCAGGACTTCCTACACTATTTTTTTTCGAACTGACTACGCTATTAACCTTAAGCTTAGGTTACCATTAAGCTAAGGTCTTAACAGCTTCACCGGACTACGACTTCCTACCTACACTACTACACTAGTATCACTAGTGTTATGAATACTATATTACATATACATATACATATATACTAGTATCTCCATCAGGCAAGAAGGCCTTCATAATAGCGATGACCACGAATTTTTGTCAAACGGACTATACGATGGGCCTTCACAGCTTTACCGGACTAAGACCTATTGTGTACCTCTAGATGGTTGCCACGTTTTTTAATTAAAAATGAAAATTAAAAAAAAAAGTTTGGCCACTCACGATCCTCGCCTTGTATAATGAATCTAAACCAACAACACTGCATGTGCACAATATTGGAATCGCAATTAAAAATAACCGATCAATATTGTATAAATACTGTGAGATACATTAAAAAATCTTGATGATTCCAAAGAAGCGATCACAATCGCTTGCGGGGCCTTAACTCGACCGCTTAGAGGCCGCGTTAAAAACATGTTTAATGCAAGATTCAATTAAAAATTGACATGTATACGATATGAAGGTAGGTGACGCAGCCGGAGCTGCGCCGCTGGATTATCATGTATCCCTCGCGCCGAGTCCCACTACGTTCCGCATTTTATTATAACATTTACATCCTTCGAATATTTTCTGTACCGTTTTTAACTGCTTCTGCAAATTAAGTTCACTACAGCTGACTCCAGTGACAGCAACGAAGTGAACATAAGGTTGTCTTTGATGCCTGAAGGTCTCTTAGATCATGAATATTGCAATATCTCTATATATAGCATAATTCTTATGTCCGTGTGTATGTAACTGCATTCCTCCTTAACGGCTCGATACGGAGATTTCAATGAATTTTTTTGTGTGTATTCAGGTGGATTCAAGAATGGTTTAGATACACAATTGGATCCCATGGGTGGCGCTGCGATCTGATCCTAGGATTTTTTATTATTTTCAGGGCAGGATAATGTCTGCTGGGTTCGCATATAGTGACATAATTTTCGAAAGCTACAAAAGTAGAGTTCACCTGAATAACCACTGTTTTATATTGTCGCAAAGCACATCTTGGCGTATTAATAAATAATTAATAATAAAGAGCCCTTTATTCAGATCTCCTTAAACTGATTACAATGAGTTTAAACTTAAAACGAATGCTTAACTCTTATGCCAATTAAACTATTCAAACTAATATTCGTTTCTTCGTTACCATCTCCAGATCTGTTTGCCAATCAGCAAAATCCTCCTCCAACCTTTTCCATTCGTTTCCTTCTTGAGCCACTCTGTTCCACGTGTCTCCTGCCACTCTTCGGATTCCACATTTAAAGTCCATGTTTGGCAGCCGTATATGAGAACAGGTAGTACGCAGTGTTAAACAATTTACTTTGTGTGTTTATATTGTTTGTGTATTTATATTTTTGTGTTCGTATATATATACATATATATTTATAAACTTGGCGTATTATTGTAGCTATATTTAAAAGACTTTTCTGGGGTTGATCTAAATTTTGAAGCAATGGTGTTTTAGTGATGACACGATATCCATCGACGTAGATTCGAATGCTCCAACAAGCCGAAGCTTTCAGTAAAGGAAAAAATCATGGTAGAACCATAGCATGATGGTAAGCCTTTTTCTAGTGCTCGTTTGTAGAAATACCAACCTCGAAATAAAAATCTGCAGCCAAATACATGTAGGTTATTCCTCGAAACTTTTTTTTATTAGTCAGTTCTCATCAAGGTTTACAGCCATCTAGATAGCATCAGGTTAGTATGAGGTCAAGACCTAAAATCTGCAAATAAAATATAAATAACTGTTATCACTACTTTACTGAATTAATAATGTTCAACGGGTCATTATCATAAGCCTTGAACAAACTGACACGATTTAAATTACACAAAACCACAATAGCTCCAGTAATATGGATTCCAAAAATAGAAAATAAATAAACATTACTAGATCTAGAACAATACAAGCCTCAATAATACAAAGTGTCAGTGACGTTGATTAATCAAACAAGTAAATTGAAAAATTAAGCAACAAATATAAAATTAAGTTCATATTTTACAATATAGGTACATAAATTATGAACTTTAAAACGCACTTCACACTCCTGCCTTCCGCGTTAGATAAAGGCGTGAAGAAAAGACGACACTTCTAACAATCCACATTGTATTATGCACTGAAGGAACGCTACAGTGTTTTGTTTATTGAACAATTTGCATAATTTAACCCTTGAATGGCAGCGGGAGGTACAAAACACCCATTTTATTAGAGCAAAAAAAACCATTAAAAATGTTCGCTGACGATCTTAACATGACGTGGTGAAAGCCGGAATAGAAAAAAAATTAGAACAACCATAAACAGAGTGCTCTCGAAAATTCTTTTCAAAAATGGACAAATTTAAATTATCTCTCTTATGCAAATTATATTTATACGTAAAACTAACAGATGTCCGCTAGTTTGTTTATATGTAAATGCTTATAAAAACTAATGAACAATTTTATTATGAATATTTTAATAGTTTTACATCTTTTCTTGTAGTAGTATCATTATTTTTCTAAGTTCAATTTAGGGTTTTGAGTTTTCGCACGAGTTGCGTAGCAAACGATGTGTGTATAAAAAAAGCCGATAAAATCATAACCTTGAATTGTTATAAATAAGTAGACCATTTGAACAAAATATCAACGTATGTTAAATATATATCCTTAAGTGTTGGCGGTGAAGCATACTCATGGTAACAGATCTTCAACTTGAGGCTAGCTTAGCCGATCGTTATATATATATAATTCTTCTGCCCGTGTGTATGTCACTGAACTCCTCCTAAACGGCTGGACAGATTTTGGTGAAATATTTTATGTGTGTTCAGGTGAATTCAAGAATGGTATAGATTCAAAACTGGAACCGGTAGGTGGCGCTGTGGTTTTCTTTTAGGATTTTTTTTATTACATGGCAGGATAACGTCCACCGGCCCCGCTAGTAAAATAATAAAACTATATGTGTAACCTTCTTTAAATGTTTTTTTTTTGCCTCAGCTTTCCATGTAGCCTCATAGGTGCTGTCATAATTTTAAGGTATTTTATATATTAACCCTTATTACTGGTGATCGTTAGGAATAGTAGATACTACGTCAAAGGTCACCTAAGATATATATTTATATTCAATTCCATTTTATTAAGATTTTACCCCTCACCCCCCTAAACTATAACTTTTAAAGGAATGATTTTAGCGAAAAAACCAAAGAGACCTTTTTTGTAGAGCGCAAAATTTATGGATGGTGGAATGATTACTTTCATCAAAGCTGTCCCAGCTGTTCATTTGCTTCGTATGATAAAAAATAAAATGCAATCAAACATATTCAAAAAACCAATTTTACTTACTTTTAAACTCTGGGATAAAGTAACATGACACGGGCACGGTTTAACTTGAAAAGGTTAAGAGCTTGTTTACAGTTGGATAAATTTTATTGGGGTTCCCAAAAGCCATTAACATACTTATTAGGGAGCAGCAGTAAAAAAAAGTCATTATTTGGGAGATTAAGCGGACACCCTATATATTTACGGGTTTCTGTAGCAGCTAATCTTTGACTATACAATATAGTTTTAATTCATTATGATTTAGTTTTGATAAACTGCTATTTTTCTTTTTATTGTTTAATACATTTTAGTTGTTTATTAAGAATAAGAACTTAAAAAGTTCACGTTTAAATAAATTTATTCGGTCAAATAAAGTCGCACTTTGATTATATGCTTATACCATAACATTATATACATATTTTAACGAGCACAATATTTGAATAAAGTTACATTTTATTTTAATAAACGTATTTGTTTTAGAAAGTATCAACCGAATAGAAATCATAAACTATAAGTAAAAGTATTCCAAGACATTTTATACAACCGAACGCATTCTTAATTAGTCGTTAATATAATCCAGTTCTATTCTAGGTTATAAATTTGTCCGTATATTTATGCGTTATGCTAACGTAAAGTCAGCTAAAAAGTTTCGTAGACAAATTTGAATATTCAACACGGTTTTTTGCAAATTTTATTACCACTAATAGCATTTACAAGTCATCGTTAACATCAAGTTACTTTTATATTTATGTCGTGAATCGAATTAATTTCTAATTTACCCTTTGAATTTGTTAAATTTCGACTTCTTTACTACTACCACTATAGATGTATTTCACTGATTTTCTGTAATATATTAAAATAAAATTATAATAAAATAAGCAGTGTGTTTTAGAAAAGAAATAAAAATATGAACATAAATTAATATTTTATTGAGTATATTTATAAGCATATTTTTTTTTAGAAATGTTGCATTTGTAGCAAATCTTTTAAAGCTTTCTTTATTATTTATTTTTGGTGGTCGTCAAAATTGTCTCTATCTGATTAGGATATTCTCTGTTTTTAACCGACTTCAAAAAAAGGAGGAGGTTATCAATTCGACTGTATTTTTTTTTTTTTTTTATGTTTGTTTCCTCATAACTTTGGACTGGATGAACCGATTTTGTTTATTCTTTTTTTATTTGAAAGCTGGTACTTCCCGTGTGGTCCCATTTCAATTTGGTCCAGTTCCGACAACGGCATCCAGTGCAAAACCGTATAAGTTTTAAATTTGCATTAATTATGTAAACGACAAATAGACGAATAACTCAATATCACGTTAACCGATTTCGATGATTCATTTTTTATTGGAAAGGATGTACTTCAAGGGTAGTTTGATGAGAATTTGGTTAGGATCTGATCATGGGATCCGTGACAAAGTAAGAAAACTTTCATGAAACGAGCCTACTCCTTTGGTAAGGGCCGGCAACGCATCTGTGTTTCATCTCGTGTCGCAGGTGTCCACGGGCGGCCGTGATCACTATATCATAGCAGACGACCCGTATGTTCGTTTGCCACCAATATTATAAAAAAAAAAACTCTTCAATTCTTAGGAGCCTATTGTGCTTATGTTCGTTGCTGTGTTGCAACATGACGCAAGCATTGTAATTACATTACTTAAGGTGTATTATGTGTGAAGCGATGGTAGCCGAGTTGGTGGTAGCAACTATCGCGGATTATTGATAAGGTTGCGTTCGTACCAAACGTTACTTATTGTACAACCAATTGAAACCATATCGCATACCATACCGATAGATACCATACCGCAAAAATGCGCATATTTTAATATACTTAAGGCGGAACGGAGTTCGCGGGCACTGCTAGTAAAATATATTTATGTACACAAAAAATAGAAAAATAAAGTAAATTTTCAAAAAAAAGTATTAACCGACTTCAATATCAATCAAAACCCATAAGGCACTAAAAAGCGGAAAATAAATAGTTTATCAAATTAACCAAATTAAATAAAACATATGAATATGTGTGCTACCTAGAGATGTATTGGAAGTCGGTGCGAACCGAAAATCATATCATCTATATAGGTATAAAATTTAAGTCCACTCTCGCGTCTCTGTAATACATTTCTACCTGGAACAAATTTGAAATTTCGGTTGGCACCGACTTCCAATACATCTCTAGGTAGCACACATATTCATATGTTTTATTTAATTTGGTTAATTTGATAAACTATTTATTTTCCGCTTTTTAGTGCCTTATGGGTTTTGATTGATATTGAAGTCGGTTAATACTTTTTTTTGAATATTTACTTTATGAATCTAAGTGTATCAAGGAAAATTTCATGATTTGCATATCTTTACTCACTACAATGTATGCATTAACACTATCAGATATACTATCTATACTAATATTACAATGCTGGAGGGTTTGTTTGTTTGTTTGGTTGAACGCGCTAATCTCAAGAACTACTGGTCTGGTTTGAAAAAATCTTCCAGTGTTAGATAGCTCATTTATCGATGATGGCTATATATCATCACGCTAAGTCCAATAGGAGCGGAACAACAGTGAAGAATGTTTTAAAATCGGTGTTTTATTTTCCTTTTGAGAGCTTCCGCTACGTGTTAGCGTTAGCTCAAAGTAACTATTCCACGTGAACGAATTCGGGAGCAGAAGGTAATATTTAAGCAAATATCTGAGTACGTTTCAATACCTATAAATTTGTATATAATGGTACCAATACTTATATAGAAAACTAGAACTGTCCTCAGTTCCGCATGCTTTTTATGCTGTAACTATTTTCAGCAATTTTTTTTAAATATATGTGCATATTTTATAATTTCTAAAAGTATTACTAATATTTTATAGCTATTTAACTCTAGAATTATGCATACTTCCCGTGTACAAATTAAAATCTAGTTTCGTCCGCGGAACACTTTTTATGCATTAATTATTTTAGACTGGTTATTTTTCTTATTAAAATATGATCATATTTTATGATTTCTAAACTATTACTCATATTTTTCTAGTTATTTTTTAAAATCCCTAAGAGTATATCATTTGCAATTATTATATTATATTCTATCAATCGATATCGATTTAATATAAGATTTCCGTGTATAAATTTCATAAGAATCCATCACACCGTTTTTGAGTTAAATCCGGACATATAAACAAACGGATATCATTCTTTAAACGAGATATTCGCTATCAATATCCTTTATAATGTCTAAAATAAGGAAAAAATATACAGACAGATCTACAGTCCTTATGTCAAGTAACAGCGATTGCCATTGAAACATGGGAATATATTTTACGTCCTGCCGATACACACGTGTATCGCAGGATTTCTTATATGTATGAATAACTAGCTTAGTTTAGCTTAGACTCCTTCACAAAGTTGCATCCAAGGTAACAGTCCAAGCCGAGGTTCGGCCAATCTAGCACCCTTGAGCTTCTTGCCGAGCGGTGGAGTGCCGTAAGCGCTCACCTTAGTCCGGTGAAGCTATGAAGGCCCGTCAGGCCAATAGCGTAGCCAGTTCGAAAAAAAAATTACGGCCTAAGTTATTTTTCTTACTAAAAGTGTCTCAGTGAGAACTAATTCCCTATATACTCTAGATGGTGAAATACCTACTTGTTAGCTTTATACCATGTTTATAATAACGGAATCCATGATAGTAGTATTGTGCCTTTAGTAATGGTAATCTGTTAATGCGAATATACTGCCAAATGATAGTAAACAAGTATGATGGCTAAGTTGATAGCGTGGTCGGACACCACGTCCATGGACGTAGGTTCTAATGCTAGCAACTGAGTTGAAGATTTCAGTGAAGTAAAATATCGTGATGAAACCATACTATGTTGGTAAGGCTTTTTCAAAACTCGCTTCGCTAGCTAACATGCTTAAGTTGAAAATCTGTGGCCACGCACCTGTCGGTGTGTTCCGGCACGCGCACTTGAGAACTAGCCCCCTCTAGGTGTAGCGTATTCACCATCTTAGACTACATCGTTATTTAATATCAGATAAGATTATAAATTTATCTCCTGCCAAAAATACCGTTCAACCCGTGCAAAGAACTTTTCACTTCAAAATAATAATTAATAAGATAGAAAGCATAATTACTGAAAGAAATAATGATAATCTTATTTACCCAACAAAGCGTAGAAGGTTATTAAACTAATAAACAAGCAAAATCGTTAACATCCTGTACAGTAACAAGCGACTCAAACGCAATTAAAGTTTACGAGCCGAGTTTTTGCTAACTCTTTCCTTTTGTCCAGTTTGCGTCATAGCGCTCAAAGTATCATAACATCGGCCCACTGTTTGTTTTGGCCAACAAACGATCGGACAACTAGAGCAAAATCGCACGAAAAAATACCGCCGTCGGGGTCTTTGCGACCGCTTTTTGATAAAAAAGGGTTGTGATGTCTTAATGTGTTTGTACAGGCGGAGTAGGTACATTACCGCGTAATAGTTACAATTTTTTTGGGTTTCTCGTTCTTATTTTAAAATGTTTTTGTCTATTTTGTGGTTATTGTCAGCGCTTAAACAAAACTAAAATAATATTTCAGAAATTATTAAAGTGCATTTTTTTTTTCAAAGTAACCTTCGGAGTTAACCGCTTGTAAAGTTTTATGAAACATTTTTTTATCTATGTTAGTAATAATTTTGGTTATTGTGTTCACCAACACGATTGACAAAGAAATTGGCGCCTTGGATCAAATCTGAATGTCAGTAACTAGCGAATAACATGTGATGTTGTATTTTTTATCTAAAACTAGTTTCAATGTAGGAATCAAATCAACACTCATCAATATAAATCTTGAAAGCGCTACCTACTACTTAGGCATTATAATTTGTAAGTTTTACAATAGAGACACTATAACGAAAATAAAACAACCATAAAATACAGTAACAGTTAATCGAAAGACAATCGGACGGTAGTTAAAGATAAAAAAATTGTAACGGTCCCAAAATTTAACGACCATTTTTTAACATGAACCCTTTATCTAGGAATTCCGTTAGATCGAACAACAGTCACCGGTCCACATCTAATAGATTATGCAAAACTGTTATAGGGTCTTCCTTTTGAAATCGATTCCCATGCTTTTATGAAAGAGCCATCGATATTCAACGAGATGACACCTTGTTTGAATATTCACATTTCCCATGGATCCGATCGTAAGGGTTGTATAGGGTGGATGCGTCTATAGGCAAATTTGATTATCTCGAGGCATTCTCACGCACATCCCGACGTACGCGGCTATAAATCTATGCATACGGGTTGTAATAAAAAAGAACTATTAATAAAAGAACTATCTTTCGCAACCCCCCGCCGAATATGCATAAGAAAGGAGCCAACCCAAATTATACGGCAAGGTGACAAGTGTCGCCATGAAGTACGACGTTAAACCGTACCCCTTTGTTAGACGATAAATGCGAATGTTTATGCGCATGAGTTTTTTCTATACAAACTTCGCGTACCTGTGACCCCGAGCGAATGTGGGGACAGTTTATTTGCATTTTTTTGTATATTATTCCTTTTCAAATAGTATCTTAACCCCATTCAATAATGTCAGGGGTTAGGTTGTACTTAATATTCAAAAAGGGCAGGTACATTCCTCGTAATATTCTCGCATAAATTACAGTCAGGTACATTTTGTTCCATTGTGGATCATGTGAGGGGTCGCGAATGAAAGAGTGTAACGTTCCTTTTTCGGTTCATTCAATTTTTATTTTTATTTTTTAATAGAAAAAGTTTTCAATCGCGTATGATAAGCCGTGTGTTTTTTAAATCAAAGTTCAAGCGGATCCACGACGTTTCACTTCCTGAACGGTTTAACCCGTTTCCTTTGTAAGAATTTATGCAAAAAAGTTTCTACCCATCCTATTTTTTTTTATTCAATAAAAATTAGGGGCTATGCACATTATGCAAATGCGTGCATAAATTTTAATACTACACACGGGGGTCGCTTTTCAAAACGAATCTTTATGCTTTTAAGATAAGTGGTATTTTTCGTTGAATAATCGCGGTTGTTTCTGAGGATTATTAGAAGTACGCAATTTTTTTCCCTATCGTTCGACGGTTCAGAAATTGTGTTTTTGATAGTTTTTTTTCTCAGGACCTCGTAAGAATGAGTCCTACCGTTACGAGGAGGTCGTATATGTTTTGTTGTTACCTTTTTATTGTGTAAGAAGTGACATATGAACCGGGACCGTGGATTCGGATTAGAATATGTAATTACTTCCTTTACGATTTTCGGAAACGGTTGTTTTGGGGCCGTTACTTAGTGTTGCTACCTTTTGACTTTGGGTTCACGTGCAGGTTGCGGCTATGTCAATGTGGTTTTATTGGTTAAAAACAGGTTTTTTTTATTCATGTCAAATACGTATATTTATAACAATTTAGGTTGATGATTTTTTTAATACTTTATAAGTTTTAACATATATCTACAATCACACCCAATATTAGGTAAAGATGTAACATAAATTGATAAAAAAGATAAACCTACAGGGGGACTGGCTCTCAAAGGCAGCTGCAGAAGAATACCGCTGCTGCTTGGAGACAGTTTCAACTTGAATCTCTCGTATCATACTACGTTTTTATCACGTTGGCTGCTTATAAAGAGACGTCACCAAAGAACCGTTATCTTTTCAAAAGAGACGTTTACTTGTAAATACTTTTAAAAGTCAAATATTAAATAAAAGAAATCTATTTAAAATTGCCTTTAAACACCAACTCATAAACAACAACTAAATTAGGTATCTGGTACAAATTTGCAAAACAAAATTATTTTCACCAGTTTAAATATATCAAACATCAATTAATTTAGTATAGAATAAACATTTAATAATATACACATCTAGTTGGATACGTAATCAATTTATTTTTTACAACATACTAACAATTAATATTGAACAATTCAAACGAAATATAAACAAACCTCAGACCCGTTAGTCGAAAACATAAAACCGAAAAGGGCGGTGCACGGATTGTTGACGGAGCACGGCTTTTGCAAAAAAATACTAGCTTTTTTTACGTAAAAAAAATCTTGGTCCCCTTTTTGCGCCGGCCCATTGTTCTGCCCCATTGTCTTGAACGATTTGAAATATTTTTATGCTTTCCGGATGACTATAATGTTTTTGACTTATTTTTCGATAACTATTATTTAGCGAATTTATTGACGTTCGTCAGCATTGCCATTGTTTTTGTGGTGAACGGTGAGCGAATAGAGGACGATATTATCTCTTTAAACAGCTAATTTGTACACGGATGCCGTTTTCTCGGGACGTCCATAAAACCGCACGACGTGTGTCGCTCTGACAGCTTATAATTTCTTAAATCGATGCTTACATGATAACGCCTTTATTTAGTCAATTTGGATATTGCTCTGCCAATGGATAGCTGGTAGTCGTTTAAATTCAAATGTGTTGTATAATTAAATAATCTAAAACAATAAGCGGATATATAATGATATATATAATATAATAATAATATAATGAGTATATATAATGATATAATTAGATTCAAAAAACCTTCCAAGTTTATAAGGTCTCTGCTCTGGCGTATCTATGTGATTTAAATATAATAAAACATGATGTATACGATGGGTATACCATGTGTGAATTACTTATTGTTACTTTATAAGCTTTAGCGTTACGCCACAATGTCACCTGATGTTAAATGACAATAAGGCATGAGATGGTAAATCACTAAACCTAAGGATGGTCTGTCTTTTGCAGATGCCGCAACATACTTAGAGGTGCTTAATAATCGATTTTCGTTTTGATAGAACATTTTGATAGTTTTGATAGATACTTATTGTTTTATTTTTCAACAAAATTTCCGGCTTATTACAGGGTTTAAACCTTTATCGATAGACACTATGTCCAAACACGCAACCACAGAGCAATTATCGCTCTGAAATAGTTTAGATATATTATAAATCTACCGCGTATAGTATATGCCCTATATACCGTTATGGACGATACCGTATGATTTGGTTAAGGATTCTAAATGTTATTATACGAGTCTTTATTTACTTAAGTCTTTTAATTACTTAAATAATATACATTACTTTTGATATATTTTACCTTTGACGACTTGTATCGTTGGGAATTCGAGGCAATTGCAAATCTGTGCCTATTATGATATTAAATAACTACGGTCTTCCAAATAATATATAAAATGGAAACAAAATCAAATCTCGCAGGTAGCTCTATGGAGTAGTGTATTGATACAATCAAAAACCAATATTATTTCACCTTTATAATATTAATATGACTGTGATATTATTAAGTAAGCAACGTACTCCTTGAATGCATCTTATCCTGTTAGCTCAGAAGAAATAGCTAACCAAATTTATTGTGAATCTTCTTTATATAACAGTAAAACCAAAACACGGCAGAGATGATTTATCAAAATAATATTCAAATGAATCGCTCATTGACTCTTTTAAACGTGAAGTTTTTTGTCGAAACACCTGATTAGCATGTCAATGGCATAAGTTCGTTTATTGATATATTGTTTATAGGTAATCACTTTAGGCAGATGTTTTTATTACAAGTAAATGCAATACGCTACTAACCAGGTGTTCCAGATTTATTTGCATTAAGTTTTTAAGCGTTTAATGATTTATTGTTATATAGCTTATATATTAAATCGATTATTTGACAAGTATATTAGTCACGATGGAGTTTTTAAATCTCTTTATCGTAAATGGGGATTGATATTACGTCGATTATAACGGATTGTTAAGTCTTAGTGACTTGGTATTTTGAGTCGTATATTTAAATTACTGTAAATCAAGTTACCTGCAATTTTTTTTAGTAGGCACGCTGTCTCTCAGTACTGATGTGCTAAGTCAGTAACAGAATATGTAGTTATGAAAATATTTATTTAAAATAACACTCTCGTTTATGAAATGGCACGTTTTTAATATCGATTGACAATTAAGAATAATTGCACAATTCAATATATAAGATCACTTGAAATAATATAAACTGTGCGGAAATTCTCAACGTCAGCAACTCCCTCTATACAAATTATTATTTTTTACTGTGTACACTTTACGTTCTCTTATTTGATATCTACATTATTTCAAATTTTTTCGGATGTTTATAAAATCTCATTTAATTTATTATTTTCTATCTTTTTTATTAGCACTGCAAACTGACGGTATTGCGCTTGCTAATAGGTACTCCAAGAAGAACGGTAATCACAGAACTATAAGCGAGACAATAAAATCTAGTTCAACCCCTTTTACAACTTTTTCCTACGTAAATAAGTAGAATTTGTTGTGAGAAAATAACGCTAGAACCCTTAGATGTATTAGTTTCATATATTATAAAATGTATTGTCAGTATTATTCCTTAAAAACGACAGCCACCGTCACCATCTGCTCGGTTCCTAACAATTTTACTAATACTTTATGCAAATTACTCGTAACCCATAAATAAAATCCATTTAACACAAAATATCGAGAATCACATGTTATTTATATGTTAATAGTTTGTAACCCCTACCAAGGGTTACACTATCGGACGTCGATTTATTTGTGACGTAGCCGCGCCGTTAAAGTTCCACTCGGACTAATTTGCAATGCAGAACGTTTCCGTTCACGTATTGACAATCAATGATTAAGTGTTTGTAATTCTCTTTATTTATTTTTGCTTTGTAACGAGGCAGATGGTTATTCGTCGTTGGTAACGTCTGAAATAATATGTTTGCCGATAGATGGCGGTGGATGCTGTGTACACGTAAGTAAGCTGAATTATTATCCATATTGGTGATAAGTAATAGTAAGATGATAAGATAAAGTCACTCTCTTTTGATTGCTTAAAACCGGCATGATAGTGCCTTCTAATCGATTGTATAGCGCTTGGTGATCACCGTTGTTTTTGGATTGCACTAAGCTCTCCATAAGGAACAATATCGTAGCTATCACGTGCTACAATAAAAAACTAAATTCAAACACGGAAAATTTCACTATAATGTTTTATATTTGATTATGTTTCTGTCACAAATTATTAAATTTCACTTCGTTACAGTATCTTTGCTGTGGTGTATAATTACTATGGCCGAGCGAAGAACAGCTTTGCACAAAGTATTTAACATTGCACTGTATAAAGCAGTAAATATGTATAGTCACTCGCACGCATTCGTTATGTCACATCGACGCGACGCTGTCGCCAGTTGCGCTTGCGTACATTTCACGCACTGCATTGTTTTGATACCGTACATTATTAAACAAATATAATGTTAGTTTTTTTTTAATATAATAAAATAGTAACCCAGATCGTGACGCGTCTAAGATCAGTCATAAGCTGTTGCTGACCGCCGAAGCATTTTATGCAGACAAAGTATTCGTAGATAGATTATTCATGTGATATATATATATATATATATATATATATATATATATATATATATATATATATATATATATATATATATATATAATAATCTATATATATATATATATATAAACTGAATTATCAAATCATATGTATGACTTAAGATATGTGTTTGAATCGTACGTTGTACATTATAGTATCAAATCTTTAAGAATAAATAATGTAATGCATTATTCATATGACATTATTTTTCTGCAGCTAATTACCAAGCCAAAAGGTATAAAAGAGAGAGAGAGAGAGAGAGAGAACCTCGTGTTGCTGATACTCGAATGTCACCATAAAGCAACTACTATTTATTTCATTATAGTGTCATTGTGACATATTGCAATACGATACATAACAGCACATTAACAACAGTGAATTAATTGTAAAATAAATAATTCATGATATGGTGCTATTGTATATATATCCCGTTTATTCTAAGCTTAGTATATCAACACTATTTCGCTTTACGTGCTTAATATTATCAAAAACAGTTGATTATAATATAAAATTCAATTTTAATACCTGAAGTCTTTTACCTAAGTAGTTTTATTACTCTAATTTTATGACATTTTCTAACTGTTGCGTTTCAAATGCACAGTGCGTATGTGAACAACAGACGTGTTATATTTGTCACATTGTCATTACAAGACGGTTCCGGGCAAATTGCAACGGCGCGATGTGCCACCATGCATATTCATCGATGTTATTGTCTCACTCCTTATTGTCCAACCTGAGACCTAGACCAACCTCCGAAGACCTTTTGTAACCTCGCCACAATTCCGGCGTCGTTCACTACAGCAGAACTTTGAAAGCGTACGCCAGTTCAACTTACAGTGGTAGTGTCATACAAAGGAGCGTTTGTAAAATGTCAAGCGAGTGTCTAAAGGCGAACGCACACACGAAACTGTATATAAAAGTTAATCATACTGTAATAATATATATAAGTTTTATAGTAATAGAATATTTACTAATGAAAATAAAATGTATCATTGTGTGGTACAGCCTTTTTTAAATATTTCTATTAATATGTCCATTTGAAGCGATGTCAATTATTGTCCACTAGCAGGTTCCCATGAAACTCAGTTTTAGCTGTATTAAATAAAGGTTTTTTTTTATTTGTTAATACTAATTTTGTCAGTACAATTGAACCTCTACAACGGACTAATACCCCACAGTGTACCGTCCGCCACTTTACCAAATGTAAGTTACAAATTTTGTCAAATTTTGTCATTACTTCGTAGTGACTATATAAATCTGAAAGGTTATTTATCTGCCAGAAGTAATTTCGTCAAAATCAGTCCACTTGACGTGATTACACTATTACCACAGTGCTGTAGTGTCACAATGCCTCTATACATTTGAACTGCAACCTCTACAAATGTTATTTAAATACTTTTGTTTCGTACCGCACTGGAATATTTTATTTACACAGATTTTTTAAATACGCTATAAATATTTATTATATACTAGCCTCTGCCTGCAACTTCGTCCGCGTGGATTAGTAACTTTGGGCTAACGCTGACACGCAGCAGAAGCTCTCAAGAGGAAAAAACCCTGATTTGGAAACAATCTTCATTAGTGCTCCGCTCCTATCGGTCTTAGCGTTATGATATATCCTATAACCTATAATCTTCCTCGATAAATAATACTGAAAGAATTTTTCAAATCGAGCCCGTAGTTCTTGAGAATGGAACTAAATTTAGAAAAATGTTTTAATTTCAAATATACTAGGAAAAAAACACCCACTAATGTATTTTACACTATTAATAATACTATTTTAGTGGAAGTCTCCACAATCCGTGATTTAGGAGTTATCATGGATACCGCGTTATCATTTCGTCCACATATTAATAATATTATTCATAAGTCATCCCATCTCTCAGGTTTTATCTTCAGACAGTTAAAAATATTTCAGCAGCCAATGCTAACCATTATCATTTTTAATTCAATAGTCCGTAGTATTCTGGAATATTGTAGTCCAGTATGGAACCCTTGTTATCAGCTTCATATAGATAGAATAGAAAGAGTACAAAAACGTTTCCTATATTACCTTTCCTATTACGACAACAGATTCCATAACAGTAGCTTAAACTCATACTCCAAACGTTTAGAACTTTATAAAATGAAACCATTACAGACTCGTAGAAAGGTGGCTGATGTAATGTTTATATACAAATTGATACACGGTTTCCTAGAATCTTCAGATTTTCTTCAAAAAATACCCTTGAGTGTCCCACGTATAGGTAATCGTTTACTTAACAGGCAAACTTTTCATCTACCATTAGCAAGAACTAACGCAGGCCAACATTGCCCTTTATATCGCATGCTTTTTTTTTGTAATAGTTTACGTTTCAAATTCGATATACTTTTTGTGTTTCTTTGGCCTCAATTAGAAAAAAAATATGTATTTAAATGTTTAATATAATTTAATTTTTCTTTGTATTTATACTATGACTTTGTCTTCTTATATTATGCATGCTGTGTTCACATATAAAAGGGTTCGTGTCCATTTTTGTTCATAGAACTCAGTTTTGTGGACCTTAAATAAATAAATAAATACCCCCTACAACGTCACAAACTCACAAACATTACCTCTTTATAATATTTATAGTATAGATTAGACATGGATAGATTTGTGAAAATATATGTTGGTATATCTATGATCGATAGAATCGAATACCGTTTGATAAATCACAATGAGAATTAGCACCCCACATATTTTTTTAATGTTTCTATTCTATTCATTTAAAAAAAATTCCACTAGGCTACATTACAGTAAATAAACTTTAAATCGTAACACAGAGCGCCGTGGATATGCGTAGATATTAAGACTCCAAAGAATAGAAACAAACACAAGTGAAGCTACTTGTATAATCAATACATGTTATAAAACAAAGTCCTCCGCCGCGTCTATCTGTCTGTCTATTTAAACTCAAAAACTACTAAGTGGATTCTAATCAATTTTCATTTTTCATTAATAGATAAAGTGATTCACGAGGATGGTTTAGGTACACAATTTGTCAATATTTTTTTTTAAATTGATTGAAATATAACGATAAATGTTGGAAGTGTCGGAAAAAGTCAAGCTACCTGGGAGCTTTCGTCGAAAACATTGCTTAATCCCTTTGAGATATAACAAAACAATTGATATAATAAAGAACACAGACGAAGTCGTGGGACTTTACAAGTATATTAGAATCAAACAATAAATTGAGTTTAACAAGCCTATACAGTTAATACAATTATAGTAACCGTTTTTTAGACGAGGCGCAGAAAAATTCCTATTATTTTAAACCATTATGTTCTCATCTCTTTGGCAACAGTATTAATTTGTCTTATAAATCAATTAAGATTCTCTCTCGATGTGAGCTTTCGCGAAAATATGATTAATTTTCTTAATATGCATCGGCCTAACGTGCGTGTTGACCTATGATCCGAGCCGCCATAATCGTATTTATAACATGCGACATATTTTATAATTGCTACTAATTTAATATATATTAATTGTTGAAATAGGTATAAAAGTAAAATATTTCAAAAGAATATTTCATTGTTCATAATTTATCTATAAATTTATACTAATGTTATAAAGAGGTAAAGTTTGTGAGTTTGTGGGTTTGTGGTTTGTGAGTTTGTGAGTTTGTGACGTTGTGACGTTATGGCGTTGTAACGGGTAATCTCAAGAACTACTGATCCGATTTGAATAATTCTTTCAGTGTTATATAGCTCATTCATCGAAAATGGTTATGGGCTATATATCATCACGCTAAGGCCAATAGGAGCGGAGCACAGATGAAAAATGTTTCAAAATCGATATGTTTTTTTCTTTTTGAGAGCTTCTGCTGTGTGTCAGCGTTAGCCCAAAGTAGTAACTATTACTACGCGGACGAAGTCGCGGGCAGGGGCTATAATCTATATACTAATATTATAAAGAGGTAAAGTTTGTGAGTTTGTGACGTTGTGGCGTTGTAAGGGGTAATCTCAAGAACTACTGATCCGATTTGAATAATTCTTTCAGTGTTATATAGCTCATTCATCGAGAATGGTTATAGGTTATATATCATCACGCTAAGGCCAATAGGAGCGGAGCACAGATGAAAAATGTTTCAAAATCGAGATGTTTTTTCTTTTTGAGAGCTTCTGCTGTGTGTCAGCGTTAGCCCAGAGTAGTAACTATTATTACGCGAACGAAGTCGCGGGCAGGGGCTATAATCTATACACTAATATTATAAAGAGGTAAAGTTTGTGACGTTGTGGCGTTGTAAGGCGTAATCTCAAGAACTACTGATCCGATTTGAATAATTCTTTCAGTGTTATATAGCTCATTCATCGAGAATAGTTATAGGCTATATATCATCACGCTAAGGCCAATAGGAGCGGAGCACAGATGAAACATGTTTCAAAATCGAGATGTTTTTTCTTTTTGAGAGCTTCTGCTGTGTGTTAGCGTTAGCCCAGAGTAGTAACTATTACTACGCGGGCGAAGTCCCGGGCAGGGGCTATAATCTATGTACTAATATTATAAAAAAGTAAAGTTTGTGAATTTGTGACGTTGTAGGGGGTAATCTCAGGAACTACTCAACCGATTTTGAAAATTCTTTTACCAATAGAAAGCCACGTTATTTATGAGTGTCATAAGTTATATATCATCACGCTAATACCAATAAGAGCGGAGCAACAATGAAAAATGTTTTAAAATCGGGATATTTGTTCCTTTTGAGAGCTTCCGCTGCGTCTTAGCCCAAAATAACTATTCCACGCATGCAAAGTCGCGGGCAGAAGCTATTAACTAATTATATAATCTATAATCTATACTAATATTATAAAGAGGTAAAGTTTCTGAGGTTGTAGGGGGTAATATCTGGGGAGGCGGAAAAAATTGTCGAACGAAAACGTTTCTTACGAACGCTGCCTTAATTATGAGATATATATGATTGAGTTCTAGAGAAAAGTTGTAGCTTGATAATGCCTATTACCACCCAACGAAGTGGGCACGGGTCGGCTAGTATGTATTATAAAACAAAGTAACTTGTCATGTCTGCCTGTATGTTACCTCAGTTCCTCTAAAGTACCCAACGTCTTTTGATACTATTTAGACTATCATTCAGAGAATTCCTTCTGAAACGTTTGTATGTATAATACATATATATCATTTTTGTACAAAGTAAGAAAAAGTTGATATATTCTGATGGAGTCATAAGAACATACATAATAAAAACATATGAGGTACATAAAATTAATGTAACACAGAATCGTATATCTAAAAAATTACTACAGTATAGTCGATTATGGTTTATGACTGTCTGCCGTAGATAACTCCCGGTTACCGATATTAAGTTTCGGGGAAAATAAATAGGACATTAAAGGGCCGGTAACGCGCATGTGACACCTCCGGTGTTGCAAGCGTCCATAGGTGGCGGTGCTTGTTTAGCATCAGGCGGCCCGCATGCATGTTTGCTACCATCGTGGTACAAAAAAATAGCATTTGTATCTTATACATATTATTAAAAAATAATTGGTCATTTACAACGGCATTTTGAAAAATATAGAATTAATCTATATTTAGATAAATACTTCAGTTTTATTCAGCATTTAAAGTAAATAAAAATTGCTCTTTACCGTATATCGTTTCAACTTAGTGGGTATCGTAGATTTAGAATTATATCCAATACTAGCTGATACCTGCGGCTCCGCACGCGCTTTTTAAAAATGTATTAAAGAAATTTAAAATTTTGAACGGGTGTGTACATTACAGAAACGCTTTTTCAAAAACATTTGTAACTACGATACGAACGCCATCTACTGTAACATGTAACGTGTACATTAGATATGTGAATACGAATAATATATTGAATGGGATGGGATTTATCATCAGCAACATACCTGGAACTTTAACGTACTATGTACCACCCTCAGTACTCATTAACACTATATAAGAAAGTAATGAAAATTTTAAACTATACATTATCGAACAATATGTGTTAAATTGTTTATTATATAGACATAACATGCCCATATTGTCGATATAATTGTATTATTCTTATACGTTGCTATAATCACTGAGTTATGTAGATGCAAACGCGGTAAATAAAACAAAATGCCCGCCAAATTGATCAAAATGATAATATAATTCAAATTACATAGATTGGAGTCCAGTACAGCACATGTCTCACGCGCTTGTTTACAGTAAACAAACTATTTTTATTAAATTCACACGAACAAATGCACAGGTAACAGTTCATCACTTCATAGTGTAAAACAAAGTCCTCTGGTTTGTCTGTTTGTCTGTTCGCGATGAAGTCAAAAACTACAGAACGGATTTTCATGCCGTTTCCACCAATAGGTAGAACGGTTCATGGGGAAGGTTTAGGTATAATTTGTCAAGGTTTTCTTTTCATTATCAGGGCGGGGCAACGTCTGCCGAGCCCGCTAGCTTAAAATAAAATAGCTCATTAGCTAGTTATTTGCCAGTGAAAGTCCCGTGAAAATCAGTTCAAGTATTTCGAATATTCTACTGCGGCCGAAGGCGAATAAAAAACTAAAATTACTTTTTATAAGGTCTGCTATCTACCAGTGAATATCCCGTGATAATCAGTCCAACCATTTTAGAAATAGCAATGCGGACGAAGCCGCGGACACTTAAAATAGAATATGTCAACCGGTATAATTTCGGCTATCTGCCAGTAAAATTCCTGTTAAAATAAGTCCAGCCGTGTTGGAGATTACCCGGAACTAACAAACAAACAAACAGGCAAAATATAATAATATAAAAATATCGGCCGAATATCAATACCTTTTTTTTTGTTATTTGTAGTTATATACATTCACCAAAAAGTTATTATTTATTTTTACATACACACACTTTATTTTTATACTACGTAATAGAAAACAAATAAAAAATTGGAAATAAAAGTAGAATAAACTTTTTGCATAGGAAAACAAAATAAACTTTGAAAGTGTTTGCGATAGAAACTTACCACGTGACCATGGCAACGTATATAATAATAACGTTAACGACATCTCTCAAAAGGAAAAAAATGCCCGATTTTGAAACATTCTTCATTGGAGCTCCGCTCCTGTTGGTCTTAACGTGATGATATATAGCCTAAAGCCTTCCTCGATAAATGAGCTATCTAAATCGAAGGATTTTCTCAAATCGGGCTGGTAGTTCTTGAGATCATAGCGTTCAACCAAACAAACAAACAAACAAACTCTTCAGCTTTATATATTAGTATAGATTACAAGTAACTGATGTTATAACGCAATTAAACGTATATGCTGTTCATCTAAACATTGTTTTTGTTATAATTACTAAACAGCTGATTCGAGTATATCATACATATATTTAACACCCAAACACAGAGCTGATAATTACTTCAAGAACATAAAAGTCAGTACTGTGAGAGAAATAATATAATTATAATTATATTATATTGGCTCAATAAGATTTAGTACTATTCCACCTCTTGAAATAACTGATTGAACACTAAATGTAGGAAACTAAACGATAAATCGTAAGTTATAAATATAATTTCGGATTTCATATATCAATATATTTTATGTATCTAATATAGCTAAAAAGAATTATAAGTATTTGTTCGTATCCGTAGATGTGTCGCCGTCGACCAACACAGCAATTATTTATATCTTTGCCGGTACTTAATACGTTATATTGAAGATTCGACCTTAAAACTAAAGTGATTTATCAAAATATATAATCGCATATCATCATTTAGAAAGTTAGTTGAGATATCAAGATAACAAATGATTTGTTTTATTGAATTATAATGTGGGTTGAATGTAAATTTTTGTAACTGTCTCATTCGTGATGCCTTCTTTTATGATGTTATATTACATTATGTAACTAAGGTTATATTTCACAACTGTATAGCACTTTTTCTAGAGACCAGCCGCACTTATGTATCAAGCCGCTAGGAAATGTATGTTCTTTTAACTACAGTTTGTGAGGCGGTTTTTATTCTGCTTTGTTTCCATTCTCGATCACATCCATATTTTGCGAAATATGGATTCATATTTGGTTGGTATATGACAAATCGGTAAACTCCAATATCTTTTAACTAATCACATTGAAAGTTGTTTCATCCAAGTGTCTTTCCAGGAAAAAGTTTTTATGCCATCCGTTGTACTATATCTCGTCACTTGTCGATACATGACGTAAACACACAAAGGATAAATAATAAGACTCTAAAAAGCGAAAAATAACTTAATAATTTCATAAATTCAAAAGCCAAAAATGTTTGCATGAAGTTCGAATTAAAATTACTTGAAAGTTAATTACTTATTAACTTAATTATGTACATACGTAATATTATAATTTATTCATATACGATTAATGTGACAATTCTTATCAATACATCTTATATATTAACTTATAAAAGAATATTGGTATATATATATGCGATTTTTTTTAAAATAAATTTGCCTTTTCTCTAGCATAAAATAAGTCACGTCCGACTGCCAATCTTACAATTGACTTACAATCTTAATTTATTATCTCTTCCGCCCCACTTCAGTTCCTCCTTTGTTTCTAGCTGAGTCCTTTTGCATAACACCCAAAACCCTGGCATGTAAGTCCTCATCAAAATTTCTAATACAAGGCCAAGCGCAAGATAGCTGCTGTAAACCGTCGAAGAGTACCACTCCCTTGTATGCCATTTTCAACATAAAATCAGGATTGAGGCAACATATATTTCATAATTATCGTAACTACAAATTGTGCGAAGGTTTTATTAAAACTAATTGTCGGGAAGTGAGGGAATTTCATATAACCGCTGTTCATTCCTTTATTTTTCAACCTCATGATTGGAATATTTTCTTTATATTTATTACTAGCTGTACCCGCATTTTTTAAAATTGTATTAAAAAAAATTAAAATTTCTGCAACATATTTGGAGCCTTAACCCACAATATAACTACCTGAGTGCTCCCTTAACCTGTATAAGGAACTAATGAAAAAACGACTTAAAAATAAATAAACATATAATATGCCCATATTGTCAATAAGTAATACGTTTATGATCTTATTAGAAAGACCCCTTCAATCTTCAAAATTACTATTAATAACTATAATGTTGAATTGTAAACAATAGATGAGCTGACGTCTTGAAATCTTGCATAAATATAATCAAAATGTAAAGCTTTATATCTGTCTAATCAGTTTTTAATATTTGACAATTTAAATAGTACTCATTGAACTCGATACAATCTTAATATATATATTTCTTGTGTGCGTGTGTATGTGACTGAACTCCTCCTAAACGACTGGACCGATTTTGATGAAATTTTTTGTGTGTGTTCGTGGAGATTCGAGAATGGTTTAGATTCACAATTGGACCCGGCAGGTGGCGCTGCGATCGACTTTTAGGATTTTTTTTGTTTTCAAGGCAGGACAACGTCCGCCCGGTCCGCTAGTATTCTTATATGTTACTACGGTTAGTAAGTTATGTAGACGAAAGCGCGATAAATAAAACAAAATGGCCGCTACAATGACCAAAAAGACAATATAATTCAAATTACGTACAAAGATACAGATCTATGGATTTCAATTATATTTATTCTTGGAGTCCAGTACAACGCACGTCTTACGTACATGTTTACAGTGAACAACATATTTTTGTTAAATTACATGCGGATGAAGTCGCGGGTAACAGCTAGTCTAAAATAGAATAACCTAAATTACTTCCTATAAGGTCAGCTATTTGCCAGTGGAAGTCCCGTGAAAATCAGTAGAACCGTTTTGGAGATAGCACTGCGGTCAAAGCTACGGTTAACCGCTAGTCTAAATTTAAATTGATTACATTACTTTTTATAATATTTGCTATCTGCCGGTGAATTTCCTGTAAAATTCGGTCCAACTGTTTTGGAGATGGCACTGAGGGCAAAGTCACGGTTAACAGTTAGTCTAAATTAAAATAGACTAAATTACTTGTTATGATATCTACTATCTGTGGGTGAAAATCGGTAGAACCATTTTGGAGATAGCATTGTGGAAGAAGCCGCAGTTAACAGTTAGTCTAATTTAGAGTAACCTAAGTGACCCGCTGTAATTTCAACTATCTGCCAGTGAAATTCCCGTCAAAATCGGTCCAGCCGTTTCGGAGATTACCCGGAACAAACAGACAGACGGACCGACAAAAATTTTAAAAATTGCATTTTCATTATCAGAAGCTTGTATACTTTCATACCCAATCAGTAAGAAAAATATATTTTGATATTACATACAGACTCTTCATTTTTATTATATGTATAGATAAATAAGATCTCCCCTGAGTATAGGTAATTCAAATAAAAAAATGAGTACGTATAACCGTCACACGCGATTGAAGTAAAACTTTTTAAATATTTTTGATTTTGTCAATAGATAGTTTATAAACAAATTTATTAAAAAATAGTACTAAATTGAAAGTTTCACTAGATCTGTAGTGCCAGTTATTAGCTAATTCGGAACTTAAATAACGCAGAAAATATTATTAGCAACTCTTTGTTCTAAAATATAGAAAAGTACGAACACGTTACTATGATAAGTAACGAATTAAATTAATTATGATTTAATAGAAGTTTTGGTTATGTTTAATTATTATCTAAACGGATGATACAGAAACGTAACGGACTAACGGACTTCCGTTGCATTGTCGTCCAGTTACCTATTAGTCGCGCCTAAAGAAGTTTTACTTCAAAAAAGGATTCATTAAAATCGTTTCAGAATTGACGAAAATATCAATAAATATACATAAAAAAGTACATACAGCTGAACATATAACAACAAATTTTTATTGAAGTCGTTTAAAATTGCTATGAATCGATATAAGAACCCGAAGAATATCCATTTTTTGTTAACTCAATTAGGTGTTAATTTTAAAAAAATAATAAGAAACGCATGTGGAGTCAAAAAATACAGCTAGTATGTCATAAATATTGGGAAAAAGTTGAGTGACGTATCCCAGAGTTCCGAGAACACGTGCAACCGTTCGCCGACCTGTAATTATATTGGCTGTCAATTTGTAACGCATGGAACGATGCAATCCCTTTATGAATTGACTACATATATTATAACTAACAGCTGCCCGCGATTTTGTCTGCTTTTGTCTCTTTATAGATGATCAATCTATACTAACTAATAATATGTATGTAAAATTGTTGTATATCGGGTATGAAAATAATAATTGTAATTATTTATATCTATATACATATAATAAAAATGAAGTGTGCGTATGTAATATCAAAATAATAAATTTTTAATATCTGATTATTAAAGTATACTCTCTACTGAGAACAAAAATGTAATTTTTAATCTTTTTGCTGGTCTGTCTGTCTGTCTACTTGTTCCGGCTAATCACCAAAGCGGTTGAACCGATTTTCACGGGACTTTTACTCGCAGATAGCTAACCTTATGGGAAGTAATATAAGCTACTTTATTTTAGTATATACTAGCGGGCCCGGCAGACGCTGTCCCGCCTTGACCACAAAAACCACCTTGACAAATTATATACTAAAACCTTCCTCATGAATCACTGTATCCACTGGTGAAAACTGCATGAAAATCCGTTCAGTAGTTTTTGAGTTTATCGCGAACAGACAGACAGACAGACGCGGTGGGGTACTTTGTTTTATACTATGTAATGATATATGTATACATAATTACAGTTATAATTTTCATATCCGATATACAACAGAAATTGAGATTGTTTGTTTCTCTCGCTTTAACTATTTAAGTGATCCTCATGATATTATATTTACACGTTGCCATGAGTAAGTGAAGGACATAGTGAACTTTTCACCCAAAAATAATGTACTGAACCTTAACGGTAGATCAAATCTAGCCGCTATCAAAAGCTAGTACACTATATTCGTATTATTTCAAAGTTATATTTTGCTTATTTAAATAATACGACTATATGTATTTTCTGTTATAAAAGCTATATTACAGTAAAATTTTATTAAAATCTGTTCAACAGTTTTTGCGTGATAGAGTAACAAACTTTCTGGCTTAGTAATGTTAATAGATTACTATAATTTCTGTAGTTATACTGTAAAACAATGTATTAAGATGCTCGTTATAACGACTTCTTAAAAAACTAGAGTATTTCGGGAAATTATATTCAAATCTGATCTATTCTTAAACAAGAGTTTAATTACGCTGAGCCTTGAGTTATTAATTTTAGCAACATAATTAATTTAGTTGCTACTGCGGAAAAAGTTTTTGTTTTAACAAAAAATACAAGCAAAAAATAGCACGAGCTATCTAAGCATAATAATGTGCAGGTTAAGTATGTATGATTAATCATCGTTTATAAATCACTTTGGAGTTTATGAGTCATCGGAGTATCACTCTCGAGCGTCGTTTAAAAATATATAAAGTGCTTAATAGTTTTAAAGTTTATTTGATGAATCATAAGGATCTGACTTTCCAATACATTATCGTTTATATAGCATTCCTTGCGTTTTACTATGTAGTTAAAGCGTATTAGTTACTAGAGGTTTAACTATAATTTCACCTGACGTTCCTTTTCTACTAAAAATATCTTTTTAAATATATTGATGACCAGCTTTAGTTCGCGGCTTCACTCGTACCCTTGTTATATATATTCATCTCATTCTTTTGTCGGTTTACTGAAGTTTCACTTCTATCGTGTGTGAATCGCACACACACCTTTTTTATTATACAGGAACCATCTCGGGCGTCCCCAGAACATGCTACAAAATTATTATCACAATCTCATCAGTAGTTTCGACATGCATAGAGGCCAAACATACAAACATTGATTTTTATATATAGAATAAGATATTGATATAAATATTAAGTAGGCAAAAATAAAACACTTAAGAAGCTTTTTCTTCTCTATTTATTAAACGATTTTGTTAATATCTATTTGTTTGCTAGTTATTGAAGACATTTGGTGTTATCAGCAAAAAAAAAATTGAAACAGTTTTTTCTTCGACAATAAAACTTTAGTAATGTTGAAACTTAAAAAAATGAATTATTTTCTGATTTCAACCACCCAACGATTTGTATATACCCATATAAATGTAGACAGAGAGAATTTTTAACTATAGAGATCAGAAAATTGTTATTATATAATCATGCTTTGCAGGTTATGATATGAGCACCGGTATAAATAATGAATTATAGTTTTTTTTTTGTAGAGTCATGTTTTTACGTTGATGTGTTCTAACAGCTGTATTTAACAAGCATCTTCATGTCGTCACTTACTGTGCGATATTATTCATATATTTTTTATATATAAAAAAATCTTTGTATGTTTGTCCGCTATGCGTGCCGAAACAACTGAACAGATTGTGATAATAATTTATGGGGATGCTCGAGAGTGTTCCTGTATCAAAAATATATTAATGAAATTGTTTTTGAAATTGTTACATTTCCATATTATTTTGACATATTTCAATTGAATATAATTTGCTAAACACCAGTTTGAGCTCCATGATGCAAACAAATCAGTCTTGCTTGGAGAGGATAAATCCTGAACATAGGTATTATAGTGATTAATTTTTCCAGTCTGGATAGCTTCTTTAGCAAGAAGACCAACAGCTTCATTACCCTGGTTCCCACTAAGTCTTGGTATCCATGCCAGAATTACATAAATTCCTAAATAATGACGTTGATACAAATGGAATTTAATAATTATGATAACTGGGGACTCTACTTTAGAAAAAATCGGACTGTGCTGAATAGTTTATAATGCAAACCAATGCATTCAACCAAATTAATGGCAAATCATATGCTTCCGGATATATTCAGGATAATATTCCGGGTAAGCCATGGCTTTATAAGTTTTGTAACTGTTACAAGCTTGTTGCATCTACTATCTATAGACTGACGATCTATCTGTAGAGGTGTGCTCTCCAGCCTATCTTGCAGAGCTCAGAATCAGGAACAACTCAATATGTAAATGTGCGTTGGATGAAGGCACTCTAGAACACATTTTTTTCAATTGCCCCAAGTTTGTATTGTATTGTATGATATTTTAGTTAACAATATACTACGATCGTCAGATTTTAATAAAAGCACAAAGGTGTGTATTTTCTCCTTTTGCCAAAACTCTGGCTATTTTATAAGTTTTAACAAAATGACACTTTAAGGTAACGCAATAACTAATAGTAATTATTATGTAAATATATATTTATTTAAGGCATTATGTTTGTAAGTGTTGTGTTTGTCTTTGTGTATTTAGTGGCCTAATCTGGAAGAATTAATTTATACAATAAAAATTTAATACTATCTATAATGTGAATCTGACTTGACTCTGGTAGAATTCGTATTTATTAAACTCCAATGTTAAAAAGTTGAAGTTGAAGTGAGTTTGGATGTTCGGGGTAATCTCTGGTACTAATAATCCGATTTTGAAAAATCTTTCACTGTTAGAAAAGTATATTGGATTCCTTTTTTTGTTACATATATATATATTTTCAATAATTAATCACGATAATTGTAATTAAAATTAGCAAAATTTTATAATATGACGTGGGCTGCTTGAACGGTTTGAAATAAAAAAATAAATTTTATGGCAAAAATATTCATTACTTTTACAAAGAAGTCCGCGACACCATATATGTCTAAGTTTAATATCTCAGTCAACAAGATGATGGGCTATACGTCAAACGTAAAATAAATTTTACAAGATTAAGTTTGGATGCACATTTCACGTATACTTACAAATTCTTATAGAACAAACAACTAAATTAGACCCGATTGGTGATGCTGTAAATGGATGCCAGGCTTATTTTAAAAGATTTCACGCATACCAACTGGGTATGAGATCCTGAATAGTTTGGATTCACAAATGATAACTGCAGGTGTAGCTGTAATCGGGTATTAGGTTTTTTAAGATTTTTTGCAATTGCAATTTTTGCAATTAAAAATATAATTTAAATCGGTAGTAACCTACTTGGTGCAGACAAAGTTGCACGGGTCAGCTAGTTAACCTATAAAAGGACATAAGATCTACAAGTAATAGAATGTTCATGGATACTGGTTGGTATTAATTACGTAATAATGGAAACTTCCATGGTTACCTGGTTACAAATCCTTATCATCATTGCCAAATGTGAGACCTCGTGACGTGACCACGTACTGGCCATCACTCAAGTATCGATGGTCATGTATAAATGACCTCATCGGGCGGCGTGCCATGCGTCCTGGCAACAATGCCATCGCTGACGTCACGCAGATTGTTTTCGTTGGCAACTTATATGGTGTCGTCAATCGGCTCGAGGACAATGGACTAAGGCGGTGTCATTTGCTACAATAGAATTAAAATTATTTAATCTTACATCTACACTATAAAAAAACTGTCATGTATGTAGAGAGGAAACATTTACCAAAAATACAATAACTCTATTTTTAAAACTTCTACTAGACAAACTTTTGTTACTTGAGCGCAGCTTAGAGCAACATATACGCCATATCATCAAAATAGGCCCGGCCCATTAATTTATATTTTTAGATTTTTGCTCAGCTTAGCACAGTTTGTAAACAAGTCAAAACACGCTTCGTATTTCGGGAATAGTGCATTAGAGTCAGCAACTTTACGCGTATTTAATTCTACATGACTCTCTCCCGAGTTAGTGAACCGAATAAGCTCTTTGGTCATGTCAACAATCATACTACTTCAAACTTTCTACACAAAGAAACCATATACGGCAAAGATATGCCAAAAACTTCCGAATCTAAGTAGTCAGTACATTAATAAGTATTTTCATATCCTGTTATTTAAATTGCAAGAATTTGTATTACTGTTAATTAATTGCATTATTTTATAAGAAAAGATGGACATAATAAGCATATATAATGAGAGTTGAGTAGCATACACTAATATATAATCAACTTCGTTCATACTGGTTATACACGAGTTATTGTTGTTAACATAGAATATATCTTACTTTCATTGCTAACTGTACATCGAAATAGTTTAATAGTTATAACGTAAATTTAGACACGACACTAAATCTTCTAAAAGTAAACATCACATATGAAATATATACGTGCAATTTAATTAAAACACAACAATATTATAATATGCTAAGTACGTGAAAATATACTATTTATTTTCGTGTATCGGTCTAATGCACTCGAGATAGTACAGATACAGTATCGCAATTTGATAACTAAGTAGTGTTGATTACAATACTTACTGTTTTTTAAAATAATTTAGTTTAAAATAAATACTGTTTTTTACAAATAGTTTTACATTCTAAAATAAAGAGTATGTTACCTATTTACCGGATAGTACGTTCAAATACTATGTCAAGCGGGTTTTGATGTCAAAAGGTTATTATAGAGTGGATTATTATGTGAACGATGGTACTGTTCAGAAATAACACTATCACCCTCTCTATGCATCTGCTAAAACAATTGTAAATGTAATGCAATGTTATAAAACATGTATGTTAAAAAGATAAACCAGATCGGTTTTTTGCAGGTTCTTTTAGTTGATCGGGTGTTTTCTGAATCGGAGGTAATTTGAATTTGACGTTCAAAAACACTTTCCCAGGACTTAAATTGAATAAAGTATCCTTAATTTGATTAGAAACTAACATGGCTAAGCTGGTACTTTTCTTCGGACAATGTTGTTTTTCCAATATAAGTTTTTTACACACATAATTCACCTATCTAAAAACAGATTGTTATTAATTTTTAATAAAAAGTTTCATACTGTTCACTTTTATACTAAGTCATTAGATACGGCGACCTCCTTGCCCGTGCGCAGAACACAAACTTTTTACACGGCACATGCGCTCGCCGCCATTTTAATTACTCGAAAACGTTCTCTTTTTCGGTATGTAACGGTGAACTATAGCTTTACTGTTTTAATTATAGTTTAGCGGGAGATAACACATCTCGGATGATACAAATTAAGATAGCACGACCGTTAATGGGCGAGTTGGATCATCGTTTGCTAGATGGAAATAACATTGAGCATTATTAAATAAATCGAATCAAACAACCATTAACAATATTCTAACAGTTTTGTTGTTTTCGTTTTGCTTTTGTTAACACTACTTAGTGCCTACAACCCTTTCACCGAGTTTAAGTTACTTCTGTCAAACTTTAACGTAGTGTAATATGTGTTACCTAAATAACACTGAAAAATGTTCTATCTATTAATAAAAAATTATTTATAATTCGGTAAAGTAACAATAGAGTTTGGATTATAGGAGATAGTCTTAGAGTTACGCGAACATAGTTATATTATAAATAATAGTAAGTTGATGAAGAATTACTAAAGGGGCATGGAAATAAGATATGATATCGTTACTATTGCTATATGATTTACAAAAAAATACTGTAATTATGTTTGAACGCTTTTTCTGTATTTGTTACCGCTCCATTAGTAGGCAGTTGTCATCATATAATAATCATAAACTGTCTTAGAACAAAGCAATACTGGAACGCGGCAATAGGGGTCCCTACTCTCTAACACTAAGGAAAGTATGGGATAATTAATCTTCAAACGCATCCGTAAGCGTAAAAGGACACACTACCGGCAGGTGAGATTGCCATTCGCTACGACTTATGACGCAGTGGTTTACATAACGCAATTAAGTTAATCAAATGACAAGAAAACAACTAATGAGCGGATAGCAATTAACAATATTGCATCTGTAATAGTCGCAATACATTATCGCCTCAATAAGGCGAGCTTGCGGATAAATATACGACGATGCAACATTGTTAGATATCAATTGATAGAGAACAACTCTGCACGTGCATTATTGGGATTCCGTTTCGACATGTGTTCTTTTATGACTTATATTTCGAAATTTATTATATATCCTATCAAGGCGTATTTAGTTCAAAACATTTCTCACCTATATTAAAGTTTGTTACAATATATTTATAAAACAAAATTATTTGTTTCCTGATTATTGCTTTTAGCTGCCTCCATCGGTTTTTTTTAACTTTTATTACCGGTTGAAGTTATTTAGAAATATGTGAAGCGTAGATAATAAATTAGACAAGAACATAGGTTACCAACTGGTGGAAACTTTATTACTAAAAATGAATAATATTAATATGTTAGTGGCGGTAGTGGCGCAGAAAAAATGTATGTTATGAACGACCATAATCTCAAGCGATGTTCATGAATCATCTCAAACGCAAGTGCAGAACATAGTTATAGGCATTTGGCGACATATCTTAAGGTTTACTGTAGTAGTTAGGAAGACAGTATAAATCTATAAAATTTTGCTTTGATTTCTACACGATAATTTCTTTATAAGACGCTCCGGCCATTCGTAAGATTGCAAGGATTCGAACCTAGGTCGACATACGCGGTTATCGAGCACGCTAACTACAAAGCCAACAGCAATTCTAATACATTACTTATAAAACTTCTTAGTTATCTACATTATAGTACTAGAGATGTAAAGAGAATATATGTATTAGGATATATTATAGTTTATTGAAAAATTTAATAATTTGTAATTTGTATGTACAAAGATAATTTTCGAATGTTTTTACGCCAACATGTTTAATACATAATTGGCGTAAAATCGTTTTAAAAAACATTACGCGTTAGACAAACAACGGAACCCTCGGGCTCGGTAATAAGACATGTCATTTATATTCATTACGTACGTTTCAAGTAGTAATTATCGTATTAGACTGAAGTGTTGAGAGCAAATTATTTATTTATTTTTTGTATGTCAGGTAATTATTTGTATTTGCATTTTTATAATTAATTAAGAATTCATAAGGAATTGTTACTACTGTATTATAAAATAACGACCAGTCTTATATGAACTACAGTTTAGTTTCTGTAATGCAATATAGTTACGTTCTGAGATATCGTGATCATCAGCCTTTAAGAGAACTACTGCAGGGCCGTAGGTCCTTTCCGAGGGCAGGTATGGGTATAATCACCATACGACGTATTGGCGATTTCAAACTCGTAGTCCAGTGAAGCTGTTAAGACCTTGCTAGGTCAATAGCGTAGTAGTCAGTTCGAAAAAAAAAAAAGATTTCAAACTCCGAGAAATCCACAGTTCTATGTTTTCCCACATACAGTAGTACTACAAGAACATTTCTCAGGTTTAGGTTTCCTTACGATGTTTCCCTTCTCTGTCAGCCGATAGTATTACTAATTGAAATTAGTAAATATACACGAATTCTGAAAAATTCGTTGGTAATTGCCTGGAGGGTTCGAACCTGCGGACATCGGAATGATCTTTTACCGGTCTAACCAGTAGACCACCACGACTTATTCATGCTTAGACACTTTAAGTGTGAAGACTGGAGGTAGAAATGATGTAGAATACAGCATCAAATTATACATGAAGAGTGTCCACCGTCGTTACTAGCCACCACTAACCTATGAAGAGTAGTACTATCATTGAAGCGATGAAAATTTGATACACATTTCTTGAAAAATTGAGGAAGAAACTAGATGGGGTGTGTGATTTTATACGTTGAGTTATGACCATAGTATAATATAATTTGAATAGTATGAGATATCAAGCAAAAGCGTACGTATTCAAGGTTTTAAAATAGAATGCTATAATGTGAATAAAGTCATGAAGGTTTCCATCACAGAAATGTGGGCACGTCGTCAGTGCGCGTGCGCCGTCCACAGTCGGACGTTTATCACTCGGCCTGCGTACGCGTTCGCCCTGCGCAGCGCTCCACCTAGACCTATACAGTTTACAGAAGGAACATCACTGATTAATCTAAACAATAACAATTATAGGTTAGAGTTATTAGTTTAGAATCTTCTTTTTATTGTCGTCATTAGCTGTGCTCGCGATTTCGCATGCGCTCGATGTTATTTGTTGCTGTTGTTATTTTCGTAAGAAATAGAAAATTTATAACAAAATCTTCAAATACCAATTTTCATTATTTATCTTTCTCGGATATACTGACATTTTTATATATTTAGATTTTTATATACCTAGCTTGAATAGACAATTAATCCTACATGCATACAATCTTCAGAGCATTTTTCAAAAATTTCTGTATATACAAATATATTTAAATAACATTCGTAAAGGTCGCAATTTAAACGTGTGTAAGCATCGTGGTGCTAAATTAAATGAAAACTATTACCATAATTGTAGCAGCGTACTTAATTCAATTGGTAAATAATAGTTCTGCGCCACAATCATTGCAAATAAAAGACCAGTGCAAAAGATATTTGTAGAAGAAATAATTTATTTTATTCTATTCTAATAACGACTAATGTCTATATGTGCGTTGTCAGGCAGCAGGAGCGGTTGTTGAGCGATATTTCACCGGTGAAGGCTCAATGCTAACAGGCGCAGCGAGATCTGCGCTACCGCACCGCGCACTGCGCTCACTCTGCTGAACCCGCACACACTCTCTTGGAGATACTATAAATATTTACGTCGTCATCACAAGTACAATGTTGTTTGTGACAAAATCTTAACATAGATTATTAACTGTAGATATTGTTGTCCGGCTTTAAACTCCTCTACACATTAATATATGAATGTGTAAAACCAAAATATGGTTTCATTGTTATTGCAATAACTAAGTAAAAACCTATTAGGAACTTCTATTCAAGCAAATATAACAATTCTATTATACCTTGTTTATTCTAGTATATATCCGAACAAATTTCTGCCAAAATGCTATCACAAACATATATATATATATATTTTTATGTCATAGGAGGCAAACGGACAGGCGGGTCACATGATGTTAAGTGATCACCACTGTCCATGAACACTTGCAACACCAGGGGAGTCGCAAGTGCGTTGCCAACCTGTCTTGGGGGAGAGGGGGAGTAAGGGAAGGGGGGAGGGGAGTTAGGTGGTCCTCCGGCGCTCTCACTGACCGAACGAAATGCAACTATGCAAGCACTGTTACTTTACGTCGGTTTTAAAGCTTATATATTTATATATTTTTAAAGCTTATATTCATTAAATTTATCATCGTTTGTCGTATATTACCGGCAATTTCGGTCTTGTTCTTGACACCCCATCAGTAACTGATATATATCATCGATTTTTTCACATAAACTGCAGATGGGAGATCTCTTTTCTCATGTGATGTGCAAAAGAACTCGATTACTCGCTTCCGTGTGCCACTTACATTTCAAGTTCAGATGTTCTATGGTTAGGTGTCTTGGTATAATTGACTCACGCATTACCCGAAACCTATTGAAATTATTTGACATACATTATAAGTTTTAGCGTATCAGTACTATCTCTCCTGACATTAAATGACAATGTGGCTCTCAAGTGCTGCTACTACAGCTCACCTTCAGCTCACCTCAATACGCTTGCCCACAGATTTCCAACTTAAGTGTAGAACCATGCAAAGGTTAACAAAACCTCACAACCTAGTTGTAATGATTTCTACAATTAGATCGAGAGTTCATAGATGGTATAATACACAAAATTCGCTGTCTGAATATCAAGTCTCTAGTAATGATTATTAACTATGATTATTATTAACATTCATCACATACCTAATAATATAGATAACAGTATAATTATTACTAACCGTTGAGCGAACACTGAGCGATAGGATTTTCTATTTCTTTGCATTATTAGCAAAGTACCCAAGGACGTTCTTCATATTGTCAACTGTTGGTATAACGATTTCATAAATACATAACCACATAACAATTTTTCTAGCGACACGTGATACATATATGTATGTGTTAATAATTTATTGACTTGATATGCAATTAACATTGTCCCATACAGATATTTGTTCACTCCGGATGGTATTATACTAAAGTGTTCCATTTATAACCAATTGAATAAACCGTGTTGATCTTCTTCGACATTATGCAATGGTTATTGTCTTTTCTACATTTCAAAATAAAAAAGAATAGCAATAGTGTATTTATAACACATTATAAATTTAATCGAAACATGATGATGAAATATATAATGTATAAGTAGAATAATAACTAAAGTACTAAAAAAAAACTTAAGGCAGTCACAAGGAGTGCCGACAGAAGTGAAAACTAAAAACAATGAAATAACTGTGTTCTCCTTTGAATTTTTAAATGAATTATAATAGTAGGAATTATTTAAATTCCATTATTTGTTAAATTATGATTAAAATTATGAACAAAATATATTGATTATGGATTATTTGTATATTGATATTAGTCTGGTTTTCACATCTATTGGCACTCCGAACATTAATTATATACATTTTTATACAGTTTATTAATTAATCAAATATATAATGGACCGTACAATATCAATACAAAACATTAATATTAGATGTACATTGGCCGCTATACTACGCGTCGCTAGTCTGACGCTAGCCGCGCAAGAACAATACGCTCAGTGACGCTTTACTAACTAACATATGTCATGTCATAACGCGAAATCATAACTTTATCTCCTGCTAAAAAATCCACTCGACGCACCTAAAGAAGTTTTCACTTCAAAAACAAATGTGACCTTTCCTATTGTTCACATTTGTCAAACGTAAATATTAAACAGTTTATAGTCCTTATCTTATATATTAATACCTGAAGCCAAAACTTTTTACCCCCTTTTTTAAGCGAATTGCGCGAACGGATGAACGTGAAATTTGGCATAGTTAAAGTTTATATGGAGGAGAAGTGCAGAAAGCTATTTTTTTAATATAAAATGAATTAGAAATACATTAAATCAATTAAAATATGCATTACTTACATTACTACTTGAATTTTACACAACATATACACACATATAAATGAAAGACTTATTGACATCCGTCATTTTAGTATTACGTTCCAATTACCTTTTCAATATTTTTAACATGACTGACGTTGCATGCCTTACATGGCCTTTGAAATCAACTGGTAAACTGTAGGTTAATTTTATAATAATATAATATGTAAATTCATAATATACATTAATAATTAATTGATAAATAATTTATCTTTAGTAAATTTATGGAACCACTGAAATAATTATTTTTCTCTTTGCTCTTATTGAATGTCAAAATTTTTAGGTGACAGGACTGCTTTCACTTCATGTTATCATAAGAGTAAAGCAATATTACCAAAATCAATGTCAATATTTTAATGTTTAGTATTTTTATGGTGAACTCACTTCACATGATGATTCAATAAAAATGAGCCAAAAAATACTAAGTAAAATCAAAATAAGATAATTTGTTTGCTCATGAAAGTAATCTATGACTTAGATCTCCGCAGTTACAATGATGCAGTTCAACCCGACGTAATAATTATATTTAGTACAGTTGATGATAAATTTTGAACAAAAATGAATTCATTTTCAAAAGTTAATGGTAGGTATTAAAACATCTTTGTTTTGGATTCATCATTTGATTCTATTGTGTATCCATTACTTTTCCAAACGATGATACTGGGCATATCACTATTCCTCATAATGTACAGACTACATTTAATTCAATACCATCCAGAAATACCACCCACCCACCCATGGTGTCGTGTAAAATTAATTGCAAATTGTGTCGTAACTTGCGATAAAATTCTTTATTTTCGTAAAGTTATATTTACTTAGAATTTGAAAGCATTACCACTTTATGTAAACGCCTGTTTTTTGTTTCAAATTTATAATTAATTTCAATTTTCATTTAGACATAGTTTTTTTTAAATATTTATATAATTAAAAAAGGTGCCAAATAACTGAGTAGCCATGATGAAAACCTTTGATTATAGATTATTGACAAAAGAACTCCAATAAAGTTCAAACTTTAAAAAAATCAATGAACTATGGTCGAATGTCGACCACTGGGCGCCCACTAGTACAATTAAACACTTTATAGCATGCCAAATAAATAAACAAATACACTGAAAAATTTTTTTATTTTTATTTTTTTTTTTAAAAAAAAAAAAAATTATTTTTTTTTTTTTTTTTTTTTTTTTTTTTTTTTGCTTTTTTCCCTTTATAATTCTTTCATTTTATTTCTTTCTACGTAATTGGGTAAAAATTTCTAAAATTCAATGAAATTTATATAGTAGTTCAAATAATATGTACATATGTATGTATGTATAATGTGATGTATAATGTGCATATATATTATGAAGTGTCACAAATATCGACTTATAAACAAAGACTATGTTCACCTCGTCAATGATGTGGATTTTTTTATTAATAACAATAAATCTGGTCAATAGCTAATAAACAAAAAAATCCTTTGGTGTTGCCAAAGGGGAAAAAGGAACTGAACTATTTTGTTTTTGCCTATATTAAAGATTACATACTATATCCTATATTGCATAAACTCTTTCTTCCACAGAACACGCTACTTCAAGGAACATGCGCATTAAAACAATTACAAATGTACTTATATTATTTATTGTACATATTTTCTATAATATCGCCTCGTGAGAAGTGCGTTGACGTCAAAACTATATTTTATGTTTGACATTAAACTGCTGGTGAGCTGTCACAGTATATATATGAATCATATAAGTGAGTCTCAGTTGCGGATGTGCCTGAGTGCCAACCATAACATATTGTTTGTTCTATTGGTATATAGTTAGTTAAGTCATAAGTTTCTAAATGTTATATGGAATAAAACTATTTTAACATGAACTTAAGATTTCAAAAGTAGAGCTAAACAGATTATTTACAGCATGGTAATTATATTTCATATTTTTGGCTAACTTTTTTTTTTCGAACTGAGTACGCTATTGACCTAGCAAGGTCTTAACAGCTTCACCGGACTACTAAGGTGAGTGCTTAAGGCACTCAGCCGATTTTATTTGACAACTAGTTCTAGAGTGCGCGGCACACCTCGGCTTGGGCTGTTGCCTGATAGGCTGATACTTGCAATTCGCGACCTATCTGAGCTAACTTAAGCTAAGCTAACTATTCACACATATATGAGTTGTTGAAACATATACCAGGCATACATACCTCAACAACTCTTATATATATTTCGTATCGGATAATTTTCTAAATTATTTCAGTTTCATAAGGGAAAAAATAAAACCCTTCCACTTGCATGTGTAAGCGTGTATGCGTGCACGTGTGTGGAGGTGATATGTGTAATGTTGTCGCAGTGATGTAAGATTTCATGTCACTGTATCGCGCGAGCAGTGCACTCAAGGGCTCCACGCCGAGGGAACGGACCTAGGCTTGAGCCGCTGCCGAGGGGGGCTTTTTGGCTAACTACAGCTCTTCAAGATACCTTTATCTCAATTTTTCCACTAAACTCAAATCATAATTCTAATCTTAGTCCTATTTTATAGTACAGTATAAGGAAACGAGTCAAATATTGTTTACCCCGTTTCATGCCTAGCGTGAATATATAAATAAACCTTTCTACATCCGACCTTGGGCAGTCATTGCGTCTCGACGGCGACAGATCGCAGCGATAGTCTGCTTTTAGGGCTGTCACGACGATTAGATTAATTTATTATGTCAATTTTTTCCATTTGGACTTCTATAAATTTTAAATTTGAATGCCTATATTAACGCTGACGTAGTGAGGTTGGATAAAGATGAATTGTTTGATATATGCATAAAAAATATAAATACGACATAGAAGCTGGTAGAGGAGAGTAGAGATGGTAAAGAGTGAATGGATAATCAGGTTGTGCTGACTGTAGTGAACATAACGTGGTATTAACGACCTTAACATGTGACGAGAGAAACAAGATTGTCTATTTTTAAGTGAAATATAACGTACGACTGTATCTTACGTAATAATGAATATTTTACAGTATTATAAAATTATTTCCCAGTTCCAAACATCTCCCCGTATTTCTAAATATTTCTTGGGCAAATAGTTACATGGACATGCTTAGTTACTTCCTCAAAGTTATTTGAATAATATCTGCAAAAGGGTACACAACGAATATACACAATTATTTCAAAAAATATTATTAATATTAATTATTTTATTTATAAATTGATAAAAGATATTGCCGTTTTTAGTCAAATCCAGAAATAATAATTAGATAACACTTTTTAAACATCATATTTATGATCAGTCGTTTATATCCAACACAAAATAAAAAAAAAATTAATGTACACACAAAACTAATGATTTATTAATATAAATTCAAGTTTAGTATTCTAAGGTAATGACAAATTTTAAACAAAATTTTTAATTAACTGTTGTTTAATTGTCGAATGTATCAAATTAGTTGGAGGCAACCCTATAAGGGGCTAGGCCGCGGACTGGTCCAACGGGCCGCGTTGTTAGGTCGCAGGACACTGGACAGGTGTGTGCAGTTGTCACCTTCCTTAAAACGGATTAACCTAATTATTTCCTAAAAGTAAATTGTAGACACTTTTATAGTCGAACATAGTTACGAGGTGAGCTAGAATCTTTTTATATCGCACAAGCTGGTGCCCGCAGCTCCGTTCTTGAGTAAATAGTTTTCTTATTTAATATGAACTGCGTCCTCTATCTGTATTAATTGTGGAATAACTTTTGTTTTTATTTTTTTAATATAATTTTATTATTACCACTTAGTTCTTATAACAAAATCAAAAACACTTTATTCAATTTAGTCCTTGAAAAGGCATTCCGGAACGTCAAAACTACCACCATTTCGAAAAACAACCCAGTCATCGAGAAACCCTGACAAGAACCTCGATCTAATTTATCTTTTCATCGTACATCTTAATATATATATTTCTTGTGTGCGTGTGTATGTGACTGAACTTCTCCTAAACGACTGGACCGATTTTGATGAAATTTTTTGTGTGTGTTCGTGGAGATTCGAGAATGGTTTAGATTCACAATTGGACCCGGCAGGTGGCGCTGCGATCGACTTTTAGGATTTTTTTGTTTTCAAGGCAGGACAACGTCCGCCCGGTCCGCTAGTAATTTTATAAAAATACATTGCAATTACATTCGGCTTTGCTAGATGCATAAAAGGGGTGTTATTTCCAGACATCACCATTGTTGATATATTGATCCACTCTATAAAAGCCTTTAGACATCGAAACCCGCTTGACACGATGCTTGAACCTACTATCAGGTTAACCGGTAATATGCTTTAGGAGTTTGTTGTAAAACATAACACTGTTACCTAAAAAACCGTTACTGGTCTCACTGAGCCGGAAACATGGAATGACCAATTTACCACTTTTTCTCATTTCTAACTCTTTCTAAACCATGCCGGTCTTTTACTCAATCCAGTTATTCTAGGGAGGGCAAAGTTAAGATACCGAATTTCTGAAACAGCCTTTATTGATTCGCGCTGTCTCATATATAAATTGGACGAACTGCCCGTTTTTATAACCATTTTGTAAATGTTAAGTTACCGCTGTTGCATTCTACCATTACTTTCTAACTCCAACGAAAAAGTCTTTCGAAGACTATCCCGGATAAATAACAGACACATTTTATTTATATTTTTATACATATCGAGTCTCACTTAATTGTGTTTGGAGATTTGATCAAAAGATGAACGTTTTAAGCGTAAAAAGTCTGTGTTTCTGTGAAAATACACCGTATTAAGTATTTGCCAACAGCTTTTACACTTCATTATGGTAGCTAAGTGAACCCTACAAGTAACTATACCACTTCTCCAGCCCAAGTCGGTTGATTCTAAAAACACTATATTGAAGAAATAATTTGACAATCGAAGCACAGTATACACACATTTACGATATGATAAACTAAAGAAATAAAACCAATGTAGCAACAATCATTCATTTTCCACATCAAAAAGCTAAATATCAGAGTCGTCGCCGCCCTTGGACAAGTTTAACAATGATTTATGAGAACTTATAGCCATTTAATTAGACAGAAGCAACTACTGATCGCGGTAAATAGATTGATGTGGTTTGAAATTCAATTGAAATACGAGTAAGGGTATATAGTTCTGTTTTTTTTTTCTTTTAGAAAGAAGAGTGACAACAATATCATCTTAAGTGATGATATACCTACTAACACGTACATCTGAAAAGAGTCTGAAGTTCATGGCCCGATGCCCACCGATATATTTACGAGATACTTTTTCAGTAAAAAGTAAAAACTAGCTATTCAGACATTTAGGAAACACTTTTCAATTGAAAGTAAAATGAGTTATTCAAACATTACCGAGACACTTTTTTAATTGAGAGTAAAATCTAATTATTGACGGTGTGTTCCTTCATAGAAAGGTCCGTTAAGACACAAATGCACGTCAAAAACCTTGGTTCACTTTAACAATTCATTTTGAATTCATCGTAGATTCAAAACGATAAATCGACAACGTAGGTGGCAATGCCTAGTGCATACGACTTGACCCAAAAACCGAATGACGATCGACAAAAATTTCGTTATTTCAATAATTTCGTGTACAATCAAAAGCAATTGATGTAATCTCAAACAATTTGAACTAATTGCCCGCTTTGAGAAATCAACAATCAATGGTCAATTTTAAAGACGAATTAAGTAATTAACGTATCAAAGAACACACAATAGAAGGCCTACGAATGGGAGCGAGGTACCATTCTGTAGCCATGTGGGACATTCTGTAAGGATATTCTTCGAAGTGAAACCTACCGAGGGGTTTTGTGAGAAGAAAGAAATGTATTTTGCTATTATTACAACAATTGGTTATGCGTAAATATATAAGAGTGTGAATAAGTGTATATCATAACCAATCTAAACAATATTTGTTTACAACTAATGCTATGCTTAGGTAATAAATATGTGGTACAGAATCCACAACATATATAAATAACATTCATTATTTTTGTTATCATTGTATATGACAACTACATTATAATCCGAGAACACCTTTCATCATTGAGAAACAAAAAGTAGAGAGAGTACAATTTACCAACCCATAAATTGTCCACTAACAATAAAGGCTGCTTCCCGGAAGAAGATTTTGTGGGTACTATATTAAAACACATAAATTAATATGCAATATGTTAAAGGTTTGAATTTTCTTGCGACGTTACCGCCATCATCAGCTTACATGAATAATGAAAGAAAATCTTTAATACGTGCCAAGGTGATAACAATCAGATGTCACTACGATCTTCTACCGGATTTAATGACGAAACCACCATGACCTTTATCGATGTTATTTGCTGGTCTCAAAATACCAAAGAGAAATCTTCTAAGCAGAACAAATACGTCACCTGATGTTCCAACAATTTTATCGTACACACTTTTTCTGTTTCTGAAGGTGGCCTAGTAATAGTTGTGTGCTCATTCAAATCAGCGTACAACCGTGTTATCATTTAAATAGTTACTTGAAAAAAAAACGGAGTTTTTGGTTTGATAGAAGAAACGTGGGGCTCCGAGGGCATATCGATCAGTGTTATGACATGCCCACAGCTCAGGCGCAACTCTGTATTGTTGTAGGTTTATTTACAAGGGAGAACGCGGTTAACCAACATTGATGTAGGTTCATATGGATGTGGTGAATACCTACAATAACAAACTCTGTAATATATATATTACACGCATTATGTACATGCATTTAATTGATATAGTTTTTGCTGTATTATTTCCTTAGAAGTACTTTCACGTATGTTGTAGTTACATTTCTTAAACTAATTTTAGTCCATTTATCGTGTACTTAAGGTACAAAAATATATATTTAATGTTACGAGATGAGTCTTTTTTCTGTTAACTACTTCATTATATAAGAAAATTTGTGTTAAAATGATTCCAAAGGTTTCGAATTATTCGAAAACATTTTATATAATACAACACTTTTAATTAATTTCAACTGAAATAACAGGAAATTTAATTTATTCTGAAATAATGGCACATAGATTATCGACAGACAGATCACATAAAAGCTGGTTTATGTCAATAATTCTTACTCATAAAATTTGACCGTCAGATTTAAATGATTTATTACCATCACGCGTCTCTCAATAAAAATCCATTTAGCTACAAATTAGTTGAAATTTCCAAACAACGCCTAAATCTCTCTTATGATTAATGTAAACGCGTTTATTTATCGTATTTCTGTTAATTTTTAGAGATGTCTTTTAGAATAATCTTGGTGTATTCACTTAGTTTAAATAAATATAATGTAATCCTTATTATCAACTACATTGCATCCATTTTTCATAGTTATGTAAAAACTCCATAGATTAGGTTATTGTAACTAATTCTAAATAATATTCTATATAGCGCGAGTACATATACAAACATGAATATATAGAAATAAATAGACAAAATCACAGTAAAAATCCAGTATTACCTATGTATAACTTTATGGCACATCCATATTTTCAATGATCTAAGATCTGAAAGTATTGTAGCATAGGGTAAAGCTGACAAGAGGGTAATGCTATTGTGTGAGGACACATCCGCGAGGATTGATGGCCGGCGGATTACTGATAACGCCTTATTTAATTTTGATAGAAGCTTCTGTATGTGGCCGATCGGAAAAATGAAAGGGTGGTCACAGCTTATGAGCCGTGAAATGTCCAATATGGGCACTTTTGTTACGTATAATGAAAATACATGCTATATACATTAACTACAATAGTTTATATACTATAGAAAATTATGTAATCTACTGTAATTTAAATAGGTTTTGCAGATTAATCCAAGAAAATGTAAATCATCCAAGAAAACTACTCTCTTAGTAGTGCTATAAATACTATGTGGTTTAATTGCTCAGTTATGTCACAAATCTGTCTCTAAGTTTCTTTAATGAGATTTAAATTAATTCCAAAACCTTCTAGAACAGTTTTTGTGTTGAACAACGATAACTTTGAACGTTAGTTTCGCTTCGGGAACGCTAACACACGGTTATCGTTACACCGGATATATAAAGAATCGTGCAATTCTTTTTACCACAAAAACGTAACTCGGTTGAAAAATTTACTCGCTAGCGCTGCGCTGACATGTATATTATTATTTTATACAGTTTATAATTATGAATTGACTTTTGCCTTCCAGTATTTGCTATTCCGTTCAGTTAGGTAAATCGAAATTTTGACCTACACATTTTGTTAATATGTTTTAATACATATGCGTTCTATCTGTATAAATGATCCTACATTATCTTCATGTAACTCTAGCAGCTTATGTAGTCCGTCGAGATAGTTCTCACATGGCTTGATTTTTTGCAACTTCCTTGACATTTATGATTATTTTTTGATCAACTTAAACAATATATCTATATCCTGATCTACTAGATATATTACAGTAAAGTTTCATCAAAATCTAATAAACAATCTAAAAATAATAATCTCTAATAATTTAAATCTCTAAAAAATACAATTAAAAAAGTAATAAGCATTAATCCATTCTCAGAAACTCTTTCGTTTATATAATTAATAGGATTATGAAAGGAATAAACAGAGTTTACAGAGTGGTCCCACAGTAAGATATATCTCACTAGATAGATATATAGAGCGTCACTATAATATAAACTACCACAGTCTTATTACAAAAACAAAAATGAATACGGGGTTAACACAAGTTTTACTAAGCAGTGCCTTAAATTTTAGATCTAGTGGAACAAAGTTAATGCTTATAGTACTTTATTACAAAAGTGTGCCCAAGCCGTCTATAACTAAACATCTGGGTTAAGTTTTTTATGCAAGCATATCTGAATAGCATTCGTACAATTCCTTCTCATCATTCAAATACGTTCTTATTATATACAAATATTTTGCAAACAATTTCAATTTATGAATAATATTTTTCTTCAGTTCTTCATTAAAAATTTTACTTATTATACGTTAAATTGGTTATCATTATTGTGATATTTTAGTTAAAGCAAAGTGATGTTTTTCTTTTATTAATTACCATTTTTTTAAAGTTTCTGTAGAAAAATACTACCAATTTTTTACATAATTGTAGTGAAATGCAATCCGTGCCAATCGTAAACCGATTTGTTTCAACTTTTGACTGATTTTACGACCCGAGGTCGAAGGTGATTATGGGAAATGATTGACCGAGCCAGACCAGCCGGTTCTGGCGTTTAGAAAGATCCGCACTTTCCACAAAATTGACTTGTGCTCAATCAATGCTATTGGTGGATGGTGAAGTATAGTGTTTAAAGATATGTTTTTATTTAGCAAACCGGCAAGTTATTTAAGTAGACGATATATTACCATATGCGATTTTTTTTTATAAATTGCTAGCAGCCGCCCATGACTTCGTTCGCATTTGTATCGTTATAAAGTATGACACTATGATAATGTAACTCTAACAATTTATGCAACGTATACTGATATAGCTCTAACATGGCAGGATTTTTCGAAATTTACTAAGACATTATAAATTTTGTTTAATTTAAAATATATAGTTTATAATACCTATATCAAAATATACTTAATACTAAATACTGTCATATTTTATTTTATTTCACATAATTTCGTCAGCATTTTTGTACTGAAAAATTATGTTTTCCATTGAATTAGTTCCTCTCGTACTCGGTAAAAACGGGTTTCCAAAAATAAATATAACAATTTGGCCTCATTTATATATATTACAATTAGGAAAACGTTTTAGAAAGAACTAGTTAGTTAAACAAGGAAACAATATATCGCCATTTTCCTTTGTCGTGGCGCGTGAGTTGAGGAAATACCTTGGCGTGGCGTACGTCACGGCGCCTCTGCTGGGCGCTGGCAAGGACGCCTCTTGAATCATATTTATTTATTGTTCTATGGAAAACTTTTAGATTATATTTATAAGTAGAAAAATAACATTTTTATGATTAGTAACATAAATAATATGATACTCGATATACATGTATATATATATAATAAATGTAATGTGTTGTTTCAGAATAGTGAAATAAAAACGATATTGGATAGCTCTCAAAAGAGAAGTGTTTTATTTCAGACAATCGTTTTGTATATTTTACTTACTAATAACAATAATAAATACAAATCTTACCTCAAAAATTAAAGGCTTTATTTCACAAAGTATTTTTGTATTTTATAACAAATCCTTTTTAACACGACACAGAAGTCTTATTCTGAAGACAACGACGTATTGTCTTATTAAGTGTATAAACTATAGCGTTTATTCACGTAGAGTATAACCTATAGAAACTATACTACTATAGTTCTTAAACAAAGACAACGCGCGGGGAAATTGTAATAGAATGTATGAGCTGTAATTATATGAATACACATAACACCTCCTACCACCTACATAGCATGTGTGTATGTAATGCAATAAGCAATCATGTTTCCACTAAATCTAAATCACTAAATAGTCGTCAAAGGGCAAAATGTCCAAATAAAATAATGACAATATACGAGTGATAACTTAAAAAACTGAGTTATCCTGGAGATCCACGCTTTGTGGTGTCTCGTATTTCTCGTATGTCGTTATAAAATACACTCACTACGTGAATCTCGCTAATTACGCCCAAACATATTATCTATTAGAGTATAATATTTTTTAAACTTAAGCTTTTTTATCTGTTACTCGAAGCGTGACTATGAACCGTTGCTCGGACGATGTGTTACGAATAGAATTCAAAAACATTTCAAACACATATCAAGTTATACCCACAAGTGACGGACCCGTCCTATCTTTATCTTTCCATCGGCATTGTTTTGATGGTATAACTTCCCACGTACGTGTCGGTTCCGTAGTAACGACCTCACTGCAGACACCTCTGCTGCCAGCGATTCGATCAACGTGAACTTGATAATTCAACATTGATTCATAAATACACGTATCAATGTTTTCTCGTATTTTAAAGTTTGCTGCGATTTTTAATCAGAAATAAATGTAAGCAATGCCTCTTTGAAGATTTTGTATAGACAAGGTGTCGTTAGATTACCTCGAATAACTGTGATTTAATTTCCTTTGATCAGTTTTCATAAGGTATCGCTTATATTAAATTATTTTTACATTTAGCAATATATACATGAGTATATTACGGAGTATAATTTTTAGAGATATTGCTTAAATTGGCCATGACATAACGGCATATGTGAAGTAAATTTCTAAAAATACTATCACGTCATTCGTTGTATAAATGCCTTAAGTTATACCAAAATAATGTATTGTCTCATTTATAAAGATATAAATGCAGATGAAGTCGTGAACGGCAGCAGGTAAGTAATAAAAATTTTGCAAGAGCACAACAATTGTAACATCTGCCATAGTGGCACGCTTCAATGTATCATGTTCAAAGATCGGCCGGTATATATTCAGTAGTCAAACGTGTCGATAGTGTAGATACTCGATCGGATCGCTTTCGCAAGTGGATCGCTTTTTCACTTTTTACCCAATTTGGGAACCTGCCACTGACAAAAATAAGCAATTAATTGCTGAACTTTCAGTAGTCACCTTTGCTGCTGAATCGAACTATACTTCGCACCAGGTACAATACAATCGTTTACAATAAATTGTTAGACATTTGGATACTTACTTATCTACCATATTAATTTTACCATAACTAAATTCAATTCAATTATTTTACCACATTAAAAAAGTATCGTTAAAATCTTATAGTAACCTGATCTCGTGCGTGTAGAATAGGAAGTAATGAAACGCGATAACAGAACTGAACGTACAACGGCACTTTAACGAACTATAACAAGACGAGCGTTATCATTCGATCAAGTTGTCGCCTCAGTTCTGAATGTCGTCGGTCAGGGCGGCGCACTGCGGCCCGTGCGTAAAACTTTTAATTGTCACAATTATGTAAGTAGATTTATAGTGTTACCGTACAAAAGATATTGTTTATACGTTCCCACGGTTTGGAACACGTATCTCGGCGAGGTTTTTTTATCAAGATTTTGGACTGCAGTTCGTGACCTTGCGCTGGGGCGTGACCTCCCTGGATTTCTCACAATCCTGAGTTCCGAATGTCAGACGTTATTTCCGGTATCGATCAGGTGGCCATTAATGGTATCCGATTGACCCCAATAATAAACATTGGAAAATGAAGATGAGTTTAAAGTTATGGTAAACTCGTCTGTTAATTATAGTAGTTATGTATTGTAATTTCTGTTTTCCGTGTGATCTCTTCGAGACCTTTCTACTAAACTGTTATTTTTAAGATATATATGTGACAAAACTGGTTACATCAGGATTTGTATTAAAATTTTAATCAGAGCACTGTGACACAATCTTCAAAATCTGGTATAGATTAGAATAGCGAAATATTTATGCTGTGAAATATTATACGTTTAGCCCCTAAGCTTTATAGAGAAAGGTTAGATAGTTTTGCATAATAAGTTGATGCTGCAAAACTCATTTATTTTTATTCTGTTCGGCAGCTGCAGAAGGTAGCACGTTCAATCATATACGAAAAACAAATAATTTCTTAAACTTTATGATAATACTATGAAGTACTTGTAATTAAGAAGGTTATGTGTACTATAGTTGGTGAAATTCTAGTGAATGTACTGTGTTCCAACCTTGTATATACTGGTATATTTCGAGATCAAATAGAGACCTTGGTTAATATATAAGGTTCAAAACTTGACATTGGAGTGATAACATTAAGGTTACTTCACGTTGGAATGTTGATAGTATTGAGGATTAATGAACTGTGAATTTTACAAGCGGTAACTTGATGTTTGCTGTACGAATAGTGACATCACCTAAGTATAAACAATAATTTAGTAGAACAAATATCCCTTTCAAACTAATACCTACAGAATTTCTATCACTTTGCCGTACACCTGTTCCTCTTATAAGCGTACCACATATAGATCATAGTAATAAAGACAATAACAATAAAACAGACATAACAATAACTTCTTTGTATTATAATTTTAAATATGTTCAAAATATTTTTCAAATAAAACACATATACTTTAATTAAACTGCAAATGTCGAAGTTCGTTTTGACAGAATATTTATTTTGCTCAATAGAATGATTATTTTTTTTCTCTTCTTCCCTTTTATATAAATAATGAGTTATGTTATTATATCTGAGATCGACAAATTCGAAATACCTTAAAATGTAATGACCATGAGATTTGGCACACATGCATTACTATAACTAACTTTCAGGTGGCTCCAGGCTGTATTTTATTGTAATTATTTATATATTGTAATTATACGCGAATGACGTAGCGAACCGTTATTATTTTGCATTTAACTGTTACTTTGAGCACTCGCTCTTATGTGCAAATGTTGGAATATAGCAATGAGTATTTAGAGACAAGTTTTGTTAAAAACTTTAATTGGCAGAACAAATACTCTTTTCTAGATCCCGTCCGCAAATGACGTTTCATAGAATACTCGGACTAGTTTCGATCGTTCTTCATTTGCAGACACCCTTTTTCACTCTAATAATAACACTGACGAACCAAACTCATGTCACCTCGTGATCACCTGAGATCTCATCTTAACCACAATAAACCACTGTATTTACGGAACATTCTGAACCGAGATCTTAGCTTTGATAACTAGAGGCATTGTCGTCGAATCGCCTTCGAGAATTATCGTATCTAACCTAATCGGATCTTAGGACCTAGCCAACTTAGAGATACATTCAATACAAACGATACTAGGCCTTATTTGTATGATGTAACGTTTTGACCGGTACGCTGAAGTAAGTTGGTAAGCTCACATGTGACGGAAGGATTTGTCTGCAGCGTTTAGAAATAAACGAGATGTTGATTTCTTTGTGTATGTTGACGGTTTTAGATTTCTGTTTGTCATGCTTGGATTTATTTTTGTTTTGTTTTTGCGTCACGAGTATTATTTCCGAAAGTAATATATTGAATTGTATTAATTTCTCAATCCTTATTATAATGATTTTATCATTTCAATTATCGCAATCATAACAAACAAAGCTACACTTATCTATATTTACCAATTTTAATAGCGGAAACTCTACTCTGTGTTCCTGCCTAATTCTGGAAGATGATGAGTAGGCTACATAGGCCTGACCTAAATAAAAATCCTTAGAACGTGTTCTTGCATTTATAATTATGCTTTTTCTGTATTTTTTAGCTTTTTACGTTACGTTTCGCTTTACGTTAGTCCCTTCTGAGTAATTTTTATAAGGGAATTGTTCCTCGCAGCGCTCATTCCCAGTCGGAGTAGAAAGTGTATGTCAGACTTTTTACGAATTGATCGATGGTAACAAATCAAGAATAAGTTTTTTTCGTCCACTCTTAGCAAGGTGAGTGCATACAAAGACCGCTTATGATCGGTAACTTACTTCTAAACAAAGGGATACATGGTGGAGTGCTTTTCATCAGGTTATTAACTGGTGTATACCTTCATTATTGCATTTAGCACGAGATTACAATTTTAATATATTTCTTTCTTCGGTCTTAATAATGGTATCTTACTGAAGTTCAATTAAATACATCATTGTTTAAATCCAAAACTGATAACATTTTAATACAAAAACTTTGAGTTAAGTCGATAGGGCGTAGTTCATAATAATATTGTAAAGCTTTTAATTAATAACCAAGCACAGATATCACTGAAATACTAAGGTAACAAAGTCAAAATGTTCTACCGATTATACGATATAGCAACAACAAATGAAATGTATGAATAAAAAGTTACATTTTAAGAGGGTTACGTGTTATCCAGGGTTCGGTAGCGCTGTCACAAAAGGAAGGATGTGTGTGGACGTGCCTCACAATGCCCGCGCCGATATTATCCATTGGTTTTTATAAAGGGACCGTGATCGTGTTAGGGAGGACGACGAGACGCGAGCGCAGAGTCTCGCGACTTTCTATAAAAACTTTTTTCATTGATAATATTTGACGGATGCAAGCGACAACGTACTACTTTATATATATATTCATTTATTTGTATTTACACTTTCTATATCCTGTGGTTCAAACGCGATATATTTTTCCTATTTTCAACCGCTCAACACCGCACCTTACTGTTACTTCATTCTCGATTCATGTATTTTTGGCTAATACTTTCTAAAGTTATTTTTCCACTTCTGAGGGACGTAGCGTGATGATAGATATGTTGTAACCTTCAACAATAAATAAATTATATAATACAAACATTTTTCTTAAAATGTCTAGTAACCGCATATATAATGGTGCTCAAACGAAAAAGTAAACAGTCTTCATATTATTAAATGTAATTTTGATTTCGTTATGGTACTGTGCAAATATATTGACACTTTTACATGAATCTTAATGTTGTTGAGGATGAAGGAAAGTTATTAATAAATTGTTTTTTGTATTGATTTTTAAAATATAAAAGTCATTTACAATATACAATTTTAATTATTTTACTATCGCAAAAAATCTGTTGTTATGCTGTCCCTTAAAATAAGTAGATTGTATATAGATACGATGTTACCCGATTCAATTCTCGATGTATATCTACGAATTGAAGAATGTATTGTTTTTTTAATTAAAAAAAAAACATTATTATTTGTAAATATTTTCTGGCCTTTTTATTTTATTTCAACCAATTTTAGTTTAAGAAATTCAATTTCACAGCACTTCAATTCAAGAAATACTGCAGAATAACGATAACATGAAAAAAACTCACACATCGATAACGTAATTGCGAACAAGAGAGTTTAAACAATTCTCGATAGAATCGTTCCAGTCGACACTCGTTAACGAGCTATATCTTAGATCTATTCAAATCGCCACGTTCCTATAAATATTAATATGCCACATTGAACCGGTCATTACGTATTCACGAATTTGTTTAATGGAAGCGATTGTTTTGTTTTTATTGTAAGAAAGAGAATGTGTGATCTCGCCTCTCAACTTCATGTGAATCGACTAACACAGGGTGTTCTTGCTTTTACATACTTCACTTCATAATCGGGATCTTTTACGATTTTAACATACATCCGTTATCTAATAATTATCGAATAATCTTTCGCATTTATATCCAGTTTATTTTTTTCCACTTTTGATGGTGCAATAAAACTTTTGATTCTGGTTTTAAATGTATTTATTACGTAATGAAATTGGTTTCGATCGAAGACTTGAGACGTCGATTAATATTGATAATTTCGCAAAAAAAGACACTATCGTTGGACAAGGTCACGTAACACTGCTATTAGACACTCTCGACTCGACGTAGAGCTTTCGAAATGTCATTGCCAGCGAGTTGTTAAATTGTGCTGTTTCAAGGAAACGCACGCCTATGTGCCGAAATAGAGATGTTGGTGTCGCCGATTACGTAATGCGATACCAATGGGTAGATAGGAGGCATTGTTCTCTCCGTATCACAGCTACCGAGTCACTATTCTATCTTTGCCGTAAGGCAAATATGTAGGGTGACCATCATAAAAAATGTCACGTGCTTTTATAGATGAAACAGATTCTACTAGTTTGGCTAATTAAAAATTGGCTATATAATCATCAGTTTGGTCTAATATGGTAGCATGCTAAACTCTAGCAGTGGCTCTCAAGTGTATCCGAAAATATTCTTATAGGTGCTTGGCAACTAATTTTCAACTTCAGAGTGGTAGGTATCCAGGTAGACATTAGAAAAAGCTCTACCATTATGCTACGTGTTCATCAAGATTACTTTACTGAAAGCTCTGGCACATTGTAGGCCGGGGTCGGCTACGTTGATCGACGCGGTGTCCCAATACGCTACCACTGAGCCATTATTGCTTCAGAAAATCGTTTGTTTCAAGGTATTTATAGAATACATGTGATGTCAGTAATTATGGTGAATATAGCCGCTCGGGACGAGCGTGGGCGGCCACGACTCAACCAACACGGCCCCGATCACCTTGAACGTTTTATTTCGTACTAAATTCACAAATGTTCTCTAGCGAAATAACACCAGAATAAAACGAATACATAATCTGCTTCACGGAATAACAAGAAACACCGTGTCGAGCAAACCAGCACAATTACAACCCCCTCGTGATGATTCAACGAAACAGAATCAGCCTGTATTACTACGGCTTACGAGTATTTGTTTTAGTAATGAACATGCCGAGTTTTAAATAATAAAATTTATTCATAAGTCAGCACTTACCATATTTGAGTGTGCGAACGGCCGTCCATATGTATGAGTTGTTAAGATATTCTTATTTATGGGTCTATGTCAAGGTCGTTCGGTTGCGGGCTGACGGGCGGACTCGCGGGCTTACGGGCTCGCGACCACCTTTAACAGAGGTATCATCGCTTTTGCATAATATCAAATTATTTATTCGCTCCGCGCTAAAACTGTTTGGTGTACATTCAATTTGTAATTCAAATAAACTCATAACGTTATAGCGGCGTGCCGGCTCGCTTACCGGCTCTCATTATTGTGACGTGTGAGATATTTTTTACTAATTTCAATATTCGAATAAGTCATGTTCCTGACGCGAGTTAATCAATGATCACTTTGCGCGTGCATTCGCTTATTTATTATTACGAATCTCAAATGATGATGGATGGAAAAATTCATGTTTTGTATCAAACGTATTCATTGTGGTAGGTCGCCTTTGGTATCTTAATTTATTGATATTCAAATACATTGTATGCAAATATTAAGGTGCTTTCTTAGTTATATCCACTTATGTGTATTATTAAACTAGGTAAAGGTCCACGGAGTTCATTGATTTATCATAACTATAGTTTTTGAAATATTTTTTTCACCTGTATTGAATGAAAAGTTTAAACTTATTGATTAGTGTCTCTGAACTTTAAATACCGTTCGGTCGTTGATTATTATTTTCACAAAATATAACAATGGGATGAATATAAGAGGCTGAAGTCAATACTCTGAATGGACGCTTATTTGTTATTGAAAGTAACTCGTGTTATTAATAAGAGTGGAGTCGCGTGCCGCCGAACTACGGCTGCGATTACGTGTTAACCGACTTGTGAGCTAATTCATTATATTGTGTATGTCAAATGGGCGTAATTTGCGTACGCGTTGTACGCCTAAATGACACGCGAAGGGAGGAAGCGTAATTTTAACTTGCGTCCGCCGACAATTTAACATAATACGCAGTTTTACATAATTTTGTCCAACAAAACAAATATTAATTTTAGGGTTTTCAAATTAAACATTTTTTTTTTAATTTGCAGTGTAGAATATAATTCAAAAAATAAATAATTGTTATATATCTTTCTTATTTTGTGTAGTAGTGGCTGGTATTTTTGTTTAACAGTTTTAAATTAAAACGAAAATTACACAGACAGCTTCCCAAAATGTTTCAAATTTAGGAACAAATGCTTAATTACTTAAATTTGTAAGTACCAATCTATTTTATTATATTCATCTAAAGTTCATAGTTAATCGGTATTTTTTTATATAAAGTAGAAATGATGTGTTATCAATTTACCTGATGTTCTTCTTTCTTTTGACTTACCTGAATAAAGTTAGTACAATACGTGTTCGTAAGATTGTGAACTGCGGTTATTCTTAGTATTTTAGAACTGGCTGCCTGTCTATCATCATCCTTCCTTGGGAACCCCTTGTTTGTGTGTAGTTGGTGGTGACTAAACAGCTATTATCTTCGCCTTCAGAGCATCTTAATATTGGCTTGTGTCACCAAAAATCTGGTTAAAATAGCGAAGGTATTAAAGAAAACATATAATGTACAAACATTTTCATTAAGGCTCCATCATTGACATTATGGTTACTACAGCCTATAACTGTTTATAACCAACTTAGAAAAAGCGTGAGCTGTAACTAAAGTCACTAACAGGTACCTAATCCTGAGGATAGTGTTGGCTTAATTGGTGTGCCACTACGTTTTGCCCACCACACCCAAAAAACCAGAACACAGTCACAGTGTAATCTGCTATATTTATACTGTGACACAGTAATGAAAGCTCTGGCGATCTTGGTTAAAATGAGTAATTGTTGTGCTTCCACATTCAAACCTTATACAGGTTAAAATATAGTTAAATGTTTATGTTATTTTGCGTTATTTTGGTTTTCAAATTCTGAGTTCAATTGTTTATATATTATTTCTTGAATATTTTTTTTTGTCATAGCAGGCTAACTAATAAGTGGGGCACCACCGTCCATACACTAACAACACTAGGTGAGTTGAAAGTGCGTTGCCAGCCTATGTTTGGGGGAAAGGAAGGGAGGGAAGGGAGAGAGGAAAGGGGAGAGGAGGAGAGGTGGGCCTCCGGCGCTCTTATTGACCGAACGAAACGCAACAATGCCAGCATTCTTACTTCACGTCGGTTTTCAATGAGAGTGTAGTTCTACCCCGGGTGAGCCGACCCATTCATGCTGAAATCAGTAATAGCTTCAGCGCGGCTCTACCACCTACCATACATATTGTTATATTATTTATTTTTTGTTCAATGCAATTAACTGAACTCTGTGATACCGATTATTAGATAAATTATGTGTACAGCCGTTTACATGTTCAAAGAACAGAGAGATAAAAAATTGAACCCTATTCCTGGTGGCGACATCCCATTACGTGCAGCTCCACTGTTGTCTAATGAAGTCGACGTCACGCGATCTTCTCGCCGCACCGCGTCGTATGTTTAGCGGTTTTTGCGTTTAATTACACAAAGTTATCGCGAGGAATTTCGCCATAAATTCTTTTACAGATATAGCTCAGTAGAGTTGCCGAGCCGGGTGAGTCGAAATCGTTGAAGCGTACTTCCTTGAGCCAATTAAAACGAGTCCGACTTGCCTCCCGCCCCCCGCGTCTCGTCAAGCAGCTCCACCCCCGCACCGATCAACTCATAGAACAACGCGAAAATACTGATAACACTTCAATATATAGTGCTAAATACTACATAAAAAATGGTTAACCAGAATAATTCGATATTTTGTGAAAATTATACACAAGGTATAATCCATTTATAACTGGTATTAAATTTCCGTAAACAACATACATTAATAAATATAACATAATCAAACTTTTTTACTAAGTACGGTTCAAACTGAACAACGAATACTCATAAAAATTACAAAAATACATGATTGTTCCTAAAGTGTCATAAGTTGCGAACAAAAGACTTAAACGTCACCTCTGACTTAAAATGTATAACAGCACGATGACGTATAAAATCGTCAACGGAAATCATTTTTGACTTATGTGTTAAGTCTTTTTGTCTTCCAGAAATCTATACTAATATATAAAGTTTGTTTGTTTGTTTGTTTGGTTGAACGTTATGATCTCAGGAACTACCAGTCCGATTTGAGACAGCCTTCGGTTTTAGATAGCCCATTTATCGAGGAAGGCTTTAGGCTATATATCATCACGCTAAGACTAATAGAAGCAGAGCACCAATGAAAAATGTTTCAAAATCGGGCACTTTTTTCCTTTCGAGAGATTTCGTTAGCGTTAGTATTATATACGTTGCCATGGTAACGTGGTAAGTTTCTATCGCAAACATTTTCACAGATTATTTTGTTTTCCTATTCAAAAAGTTTATACTACTTTTATTTCCAATTTTTTATTTGTTCTCTATTACGTATTATAAAAATAAAGTTTGTGTATGTACAATTAAAATAACAACTTTTTGATGAATGGATATGGCTACAAATGACCAAAAAAAATTTATTTTATACTTTGTCTATATTTTTAGATTATTATATTTTATCTGTTTGTTTGTTTGTTCCGGGTAATCTCCAAAACGGCTGGACTGTAGTGTGCAGTAGCTGTCACGGAGGTGATGCGTCTGGGTATGGAATACTACATTCCATTTTTGGACGTATCTCATACTGGTGACACTCGCCCATGGTTCCACTCAGACTGTGCCGTAGCGGAAAGGACAAAGGAGTTGGCTTATCGAGCATGGATTTCAGCACGTAACCAGAAGTCCCCGGATCTAAAGAAAACAAAAATAGAATTTAAAAAAGCTGCAAAAGCTTGCAAGAAAGCTTTTCGAAAGGCCCGCTTCGACCACGTTGGTCATGTAGGATCAAAGCTTGCTAAGTGTCCGACTGGTAGCAAAGTCTTTTGGTCTCTTGCTAAGACGGTTGAGGCTAACTTTCGAAGGCCGTCGTTGCCTCCAATGTTAAAACCTGATGGAACACTGGCTCATTCAGCTATGGAGAAATCTGACGTGCTTGCGAACTTCTTCGCAGAAAATTCACATTTAGATGTCAATAAAAATCCGCCCACTATTCCTATGTGCGATTATAATATGCCGGAAATTGTAATACGTAATAAGAACGTACGTAACATACTTCGCACTCTAGATGTAAGTAAAGCCAGTGGTCCAGACGGTATTTCTGCTATGGTTCTGCGAAAATGTGCAGCAGAAATGTCTCCTGTTTTTACATGCCTGTTCCGGCTCTCTCTTAAATTGGGTAGAGTTCCAAAGTCTTGGAAGCTTGCCAACATACATCCCATTCTTAAACAGGGTGATCGTGCTGACCCTGCTAATTATCGTCCAATAGCCATCACCTCTCTCCTATGCAAAGTTATGGAACGAGTTATCAACAACCAACTCATGACATACCTAGAGAGCAATGACATCCTAAGTGATCAACAGTACGGTTTCCGCCATAAAATATCTATTGGGGATCTCCTTGTGTATGCCACTCATAAATGGGAAGAGGCTGTTGAGAGACATGGCGAAGCCTTGGCTGTATCTCTCGACATTTCCAAGGGTTTCGATAAAATGTGGCACGAAAGCCTGGTAGGTAAGCTCAGATCATACGGAATTCCCAACAGTTTGAGGGCCTGGATCAGGGACTTCCTGAGTGAACGTACAATTCAGGTAGTGCTGGATGGTTGCTCTTCCATCCCTATGACAATTGATGCTGGAGTTCCTATGGGGTCAGTACTCTCTGCAACGCTATTTCTGCTATTTATTAACGATCTGCTCAAACCCGGTACCCTCGGGTACGCAGACGATAGCACCGTTACAAAGAGTTACATATCGGGACCTCGTGCTGACGGGAAAGTAACTGATAGTCTGAGAGAAGATATAATCAACCGCATGAACTCGGCACTTAAAGTTGTATCTGACTGGGGTGATGCAAACCTTGTTAAGCTTAACGCTACAAAAACTCAAGCGTGTCTGTTCTCCATGAAACGTAGCCCATTCCATCTTAAACCTACTCTCCAGGGTGTACCCATACCCGTTGCTGATAACCTCGAGCTCCTCGGGATAAATTTAAACGCCAAGCTCAACTATGGACGTTCTATTGAGGCTAAGGCTAAAATGGCTGCAAAAAATTGGGGGTCCTTTTCAGGGTGAGGCGATACTTTACGCCGGAGCAACTTCTTAATCTGTATAAGTCGCAGATAAGGCCGTGTGTGGAGTATTGCTGCCACCTTTGGGACGGGTCTGCCAAATACCAGTTGGCCTTGCTAGACTCTTTCGCTTCGTCATTTATTATGCGAACCGCGAGGGAGTGGAATGCGCTGCCTGCGTCTGTTTTTCCTGCAGCATATGATGTAGCAATCTTCAAAAGAAGAGTGAATGTGCATTTACTGCGTGAACGCGTTATATCCTAGGCCTCGTCCTCACTTTACATCAGGTGTGACTGAGGTCAATCGTCGCACAGCTTATTATAAAAAAAAAAAAACACACCCACTCACAATTTTACATTTCTTTAATACATTTTTAAAAAGCGCGTGTGGAGCCGCGGGTACCAGCTATATATATATATATATATATATATATATATATATATATATATATATATATATAATTAAAACTTAGGTAAAATCAACCTCATCTGAACCGAGTAGTACAAAAACATAACTACTTACACGTGGGAATAATAACTTAACAACTTATTGGCATTTAGGCGTAACCTCATTATCGTGAGCCGACATAACATAAAATAAAAGTGGAAAAACTCTTCAACTGATAGGCAAATATGTAACAGCTGAACCTTGTACACCTTGTTGTGACGTATGTCAGACTTAGGTTTAAATTGTCAAACTACTAAAAGATTTTTTAACAATTCTAGAATTTTGAATTGGCCAGACATAAATCCAACGATTGATATTATCAGTTCATAATAACAATATAAAGTGAGATGTTATTTAGAATTATTTAATTATCTGTCATAAATATGCGCATGTTTTTTTCTAATGATACATATTGACAACATAAAAAATGTTTTAAATTTGCTAAATTAAATGAAGTAATAATGTCAAGGTCTGAGGACCTATATAGGTAAAATGATAAAATATTATTCCTACTCTCCAAAATAAATGTTTGCTCGTCCCACACCGGATAGGTAAACTAGACAGCATGCCGTATTTGAAACGAAATGAAGTGTATGCAGCGCGGTCTTAAGCTATCAACATTTTAGTTTTATCAGCGTAAAAGCGGCGTAAAGATGTTGTGTTCATTCGTGTCCCGAGCACAGTAATTATGTTTGGTTCCATGCAGACTAGCGTTTTTCTATCATTTCATTTTCAACCACAACCTCGACCTTAATTGAACATGTGACCAGTAACTAACGCTACGTATTCAGCTTCTGGAGTATAACATAAATAACTGCAGACTTTTGTAACATTAAAAATAGCCGCTAACAGGGAGCTTTAATTTTAATTGTTTTTACACAATAACATTTGAATTTGAATTTAAGATTTTTATATACTTGCAACACAGGTTTTGTGGAATTATGATCATTTTATTATACGTATTCTAAAAAAACATTAACAGACAGCCTAATGATTTAATATAACTTTGTAGTTCAAATGCGAGATGATCTGAAAAAGTGTCACAAAAAATGTAGTCTAAATTAATATCCCATATCATTGAAACATAATATAAATTCAGCAAATTTCTCTTCTTAAGCGCGTTAATATATCGCTCGTCTGCAAGCCCTTTCGACATTTACCGTACGATTTGTACCTGATGCGTAGGATCGTTGCGATATCACAGACGTGTTTATTGGTGGCATCCAATATCTGCCTACATATCGATCTACCCACATCTATTTCTAGCTATATATATGTATAAAAATTGTGTCGTTATCTCTACTAATAGTAATATATATATAATATATGATAATATTATAATGAGGTACAGTTTGTAAGTTGTAGGGGGAAATCTCTGGAACTATGGGTCCGATTTGAAAAATTCTTTCATTCCTAGATAGCTAATATAAGCTATATAAGCTAATATATACGTTAGTGTTTTGCCATAATCTTATCACCAAATCATTACATAGTATAAAACAAAGTCCCCCACCGCGTCTGTCTGTCTGTCTGTTCGCGATAAACTCAAAAACTACTGAACGGATTTTCATGCGGTTTTCACCAGTATTTCACAGTGATTCATGGGGAAGGTTTTAGTGTATAATTTGTCAAGGTTTTTTTTATAGTCAGGGCGGGACAGCGTTTGCCGGGCCCGCTAGTATAATATATAAATATAGCACACTAAACTCAATAAGGAGACCCGCTACTCTACACTAGGAAACCTTTTTGTATGGCATCGTATAACGAAGTGTATGTGTGCTTGTGTGTACGGCGTTCACTCAACCGTACAATCGTAATCACAATGATATATGCATTTATGCACTATCGACACTAAATTACAACTCTTCGATAATGCGTTTAATATTCATTGGAGCGATAGCATCTCGCGTGTACACTATTTGTATCGACGCGTCATAGTTTACCGTTTTTGTATGAATAAGAGCAGACGAGTGTGACGAAACCAGGTAATGTATGTGCCAATATGTCTAGTCTTTTTGGCTCAAGTTAAAAGTGTATAGAGTTTTATTTAAATTGATTATTATTTAGTAAGTCTTGAGGGCAAAATTATTACCTACTTATTAAAATTATAATAACATTTTTATTGCAAATAATCTTATAACCTACTTTGCATTTTCAATAATAATGTGTAATAGAAACAGTCAATTATAGCCTAACCATAAATATGTCTTATTTGAAATCATTTAGAGGTCACTACATCAGGAACGCCTGCCTGCTTACGCCTACAACCGTACACATCATCTTATTTTCTATAGCAAGCTTTTAAATATATTGCTATATGGTAAGTGAAAAAAATCCTTTCTCAGCTGCTAGCAGTTCATCACTTATTCCTCATCAACCGATCGGTGTTTGTAATCGCAATAACTGTGAAAACCAATCGATATAAGTATATCAAACTCTTTTTTTAACGCCCACAATCTCATACAGTGTCGATAAAGATCTAAACACACGTGGGCTTCCAGAAACATCTATGTGTAGTAATAAACTGCGCGTAATGACCTGACGTATTTACTGAAATATTACTGGAGAATTAGGCGTAGGCATGGTTCCCATACTTCATTTATTTAATACTGGCTAAATTTAATTTTCAAAAATCTAATGAAGACTTATTATATCCAGAGTAAAGTACACATACGGTGGGCACAACACATCACTTAATATTTACAATATGTATAGTAGGGTGGTATTTACTTAGGGTATGTTCGAATTTTTCTTGTGAATAGTCCTAAACAGATTTCAGATATATAAAAAAAGTGACAAATTGTAGCTCTTAATTTTAAAATGAATCCGTGTTTCACAACAACCAAAGTTTTAAATGGAAATAACAAGGGAGAAGTTCTGTTATTACTTTGATTTTTTTTAAGTCTGTAACTTATAAACAGATTATATTGAAACACACACATACATATATATATATATTCTTGTAGTAAATTTAACACTATATAAAAAAGATCTCTTATGCTTTTTTGCTAACTTGAGTGGTTCAAAAGTTAGTCGAGGTCAAAATCGTTCTTGTCAATTCCATGGTTTTTTCCATGTTACACATAAATAAAACTTTTAATTCGTTTATTGTAAACAATAATTCTACACAAGCGCGTGTTACAAACAGTTCCTTTACCGACTCCCAGCGCTCATATAACAAAGGGTAGTGCAATTATATCAGCAAATTACTGAGGGGCATTTTCACAAGACTTTCCCAGCCAGCTCGCGCCCACCCGGGTGGAACACTCCACAAAAACCCAACGCACCACGGTCAAATGAAGATATGTAATTACGTATTTTTTACACGAACAATCCAACGTTTTTTCATTCCATATATGGACACAACGAGAGCTAATGCTCCCGTGTACAACGCTCCAGAAAATAATAAACCAACATAAACATCGGGCTTTATTTTTTAACATTTCTATCTACCGCTGTACGCTCCACTAACGAGACACTACGGACGATATTGCTTATAATTGCTACCAACTATTAGTTTCGTATCAAGAACGCGTTCAATCGAAGTCAAGTAGATAAAGGTACTCGTAAATAACATTCTGTAAATGGTACGAAGCACTTTCGCGAAATTAAACTCGATTATTACATTTTACAGAATTCCAATTTTCCTTCAAATCGGCAATAAATTATTTAGCCGGAGGTGCGCCCGCGCCTCAGACCGGGACTCGAGCCGTGTTAATGGCGGATGAAGCAAAAAAAATGCGTTGTTAAATGAAAATACCTCGACAATTATTATATAAGTCGATTGGTACCTTTAGGGACCCCCGCGGCGACTCGACGACCACAAAATAATATACGAGTATACGTGAAGTTTTTGGATTAAAAGGTAAGGTTCTGTACAATAAGTATTTGTATAAAGTAATTGAATAATGCAATGAAAATCGATTGCGTTTTCATTTCTGCTTAATTTATCAAATTTTGAATTTGTGTTAACTTAGTCTAAGTCTAAGTCTAACTAAAGTCATGGAATACAATTGTTGTCTAGGAAGCCATCCACGGAACTGAGTCGCACGGCATGGTATCTCGCAGTAATGTTCGGTTTTCTTTCAGTAGCCAATCTGTTTTGGGTCACCGATGTCTAATGTATCGCCACACCACCATTTTACATGATTACTTCGCACTCGATTAGCTTATCGTTTGAACCTCACGTTATATGGAAATTTCTAAAGGTCGTAGCATTATGTTAACCCGAAAATATTTTTCAATAAGTAGGCTATAGAATACAAAAACATTTTTTCAAATTCAACTAGTAGCTTTAGGTGCTAGCGCATTCAAAAAAACAAGGGAGAAACAATATTTTAAAATTAATAATAGTAATTTATTTTGTAATTTAAAATCGACTCATTATTTATTACAATTATAACTGGGCTAATCATAAAGTGTGTACATCTTCATCTCAGCGTTGTTAGCTTTAAGAAACCATTAAAAATGTCAATGGATTTTCTTAAAAGCTTATAGAACTCCAATAAAACAGATACGATTGACGTCACCTACTAGCGGTCGAGTGACAACTCGCTCAATGGACATCGAATTCTATTTCTTGTAATTATATCTTAGATTCTTACTTGTTATTTATCTTACAAGAACTTTTATACATTAAGCTATTACGAACGTTTCTAACGTGGAAAATGTTAGTGGAAAATTTTACACGTGTTTATTATAAGACTATATATATCACAGGATCTTACCTACATTGAATACATTCAGGCTTGTAAGGTAAGTTTGTAAAGCGTATAAAAACCTCCTCAACAGACGAATTACCTAACATAAAATTGATTTTTTGCTTGTACTTGCATAGTTGACAAATATGTAGGTTTTGGTTTATCATATTAATAGTAACATCTATACTAATATTATAAAGTGGTAAACTTTGTGACGTTGTGAGTTTGTGGGTTTGTGGGTTTGTGAGTTTGTGACGTTTTGACGTTGTGGCGTTGTAAGGGGTAATCTCAGGAACTACTGGTCCGATTTGAATAGTTCTTTCAGTGTTATATAGCTCATTCATCGAGAATGGTTATAGGCTATATATATATATATATATATATATATATATATATATATATCATCACGCTAAGGCCAATAGGAGCGGAGCACAGATGAAAAATGTTTCAAAATCGAGATGTTTTTTTCTTTTTGAGAGCTTCTACTGTGTGTCAGCGTTAGCCCAGAGTAGTAACTATTACTACGCGGACGAAGTCGCGAGCAGGGGCTATAATCTATATACTAATATTATAAAGAAGTAAAGTTTGTGAGTTTGTAGGGGGTAATCTCAGGAACTACTAAACAGATTTTGAAAATTCTTTTACCAATAGAAAGCCACGTTATTTGTGCCAGTGTCATAAGCTATATATCATCACGCTAAGACAAATAGGAGCGGAGCAACAATGAAAAATGTTTTAAAATCGGGGTATTTTTTCCTTTTGAGAGTTTCCGCTGCGTCTTATCCCAAAATAACTATTCCACGCGTGCAAAGTCGTGGGCAGAAGCTATTAACTAATTATATTATCTATAATCTATACCAATATTATAAAGAGGTAAAGTTTGTGAGGTTGTAGGGGGTAATATCTGGGGAGTCGGAGAAAAATGGTCGAACGAAAACGTTTCTTACGAACGCTGTCTTAATTATGAGATATATATGATTGAGTTCTAGAGAAAAGTTGTAGCTTGATAATGCCTATTACCACCCAACGAAGTGGGCAAGGGTCGGCTAGTATATTATAAACATAATAAAACATGTACCAAAATTATGTATTCTCTAATGTGCGTTTGGAAAACTCACACTCGGATAATTATATCGTAACATCCATCTATAGATACTTAGCTTAAAGTAAAATAGAAAATATTTTTTATGTGAAGCATCTATTGGTGCACCTTGATAGTAAAAGTTTCCCTTATACCGTCACACCTAACGCCATGATGCTCTCTTATGACATCATGCCCTCTCTACGCCACCGCTTTCGACTCTTTTGTATGTGTACGCGCTTATAATGTACATTTCGTTGCTTTTCTATATGTGCTGCAAAATTCTATCTGATTATAATATACTTGACATGTTTTTAATTATAAAATTTAATATTAACTTGGAATATTCAATCTGCCGAGCGTCCTGTGACGACCAGCTTTTTTTTGTTGTAACTCGACAAAGTGACGGCAGATAAACAACGGGTATCACCGAGAGATTCATAATCCATCGCCAGTTGTCGATGACATACCATCCTGTAAGCCTTACGGCAGTTGAATGTACTCTGGCTAATCCCTAAACGCGACAATCTAAAGAGTCACTGTGACGATTTTCTTAACACAACCGTCAGGAATCGTAACCCTTTATTAACCATATCCAAAACTATATAATAGAATGTTTTCCTAACACAGTAATTTATAAATATCCATTTTATCAATGCCTAAACAGAATGACATTTACTTAGTTGTATGTAGCGGTTTGTGCGGGGTGAGGTATTGCGGTGCAGGGGGAGGGGGGAAGAGTAGATATGAACTCGTATGATGTTATCATTTTCGCGTTTGAATATAATAGAATTAATTTATTTACATTACCATATCGAGTTTATTACATCATTACCATAATTTATAACTTACTAGAACCATAAAAAATACATTTCTGTTTTTTTATCAATTCTTTCCCATAAATTAATTTTATAAGTATTTTACAAACATGAATTTATTTGAAGTTATAATTACATCTATTAATTTTGATGTCAAGAAGCATTTAGTCTGTCGCAATCCACGGTTGGTCAGAAAAGGTTTTGACCGTTTTTTTTTTACATATTAAGGTTTGGCCAAGATTACATAAAATATTAGGTGACGCTATAGCTGGTGATGAAAATATACTAAGCCTAGATAACTTCACTCTCGAGTGCGACTGCCAGAACTCACCTGTAGGTACTTCATGATATATTTTTAAGTTGAGAGTGGTTGCTACCACTTAGGCATACTACGACAGGCATCAGAAAATGACTACAAACATGACATTGTTTCATCGCAATATTATGTTCAACGAGAGCCTTATATTATTATAATTATATAATATTATAATATATGAACATACGTTGATCAACGCGGTATTTGAATATGTTAAGAAGTGTCTGCACTGTACGATTCACAACACAACACAAAAATCTATCAAAGCAATGCAATGCAAACCAAGCAGTTTATCATTTGTATGATATTAAATATCCATGTATATAAAACATATTAAGTATATATATTTTTAATAGTTACGTGTATTATAAATAATATTTAGGAATCCACGCGCATAAGTATCATCTTCGTTTATACAATATTACCACTAATAAATATTCATAAAACTGACACATATACTAGATCAACATCGGAACTGTAAACAAGATTATATCAATTTGATCTTATCTGTAAATATATTTATTATCCTTGATTCGTATTAAAATTCTATAACTCACGAACGAAACAAAGTGAAGTAAGCTAATACTTTATATTATTCGATTCTAATGGCTCACATTAATTTAATCCAATTTCTTTAATTATTAGTGTTTAGAAAACTCTTGGAATTTATTATGTTAAATAATTATTGTATTATTTTTTTCGTTATAAATTAGTGTATGACAAAAACGTATGAGACGTTAAATGAATCTGAAAATGAACCTAAAAAATCAACTGTGTAACAATTTCCAAAAACAAATGGAGGTTAACTAGCTGAAAGAGCATAAGGAAGTGTCGTGCCATAACGAAATTTTCTACAAGAAATGGATACGTGTCTGAATTTTATATTTTTAATTTTTTGTATCATTAATGTCCTGTGTTTCATTGCCATTGTAACTAATATTTATTCGTTCTCGATATGCCAATATGATAATAAATAGATACATTTTATTTATTAAACCTCACATTTTATATTTTAATTTTATACAAATGATGTTTATGCACAAACAACTTTATAGAATAGTAAATATAAAGTAACAATTAATGTGAGATCTGGAGTCTGAAAAACTTACATTGATCTGAACCATCATAGATCTTCCAACCCTTGTTCTCTACACTGAAACAAATTTCTAACCATCTTATACATAGAGATTTTGTACAATGTTATAATTAAACAAATTCTTATGAAATTATAGATTTTCGATATTATCTAAGGTACGAAAATATTAGCCACCAGTTATAAGTAATGCATATCGCTCTTTATTTGATAAAACCATAAATTTGAAGAACAGGGTTAAACTGATTATATGTATATGTATATATATTTAGGGAAAGCTCTTTAATTTAAGAAACTTCTCTATATAACTTTATTATTTTCACAACGTATTACATTTATCACACATAAGGCCCTAGAAACAAATAATTTATGTGAAAATTGTAGATGAAGTAAAATTAATTCACATAGGTACGTGTTGTCTGTGTATTGCAATAAATTGAATATTATAATCATACATTGACCGAGAGTGTGTGGTTAGAATAATTTTTAGGCGAAAGAGTTATTTTCCAGTAATGACATTTGAGCTTACTTTTAGAACAACTCGATGCGCATGTTTTAATTATATTAAGGTAGTTTTGGTAGCCCGGCTTCAAGATGTGATGCAATAAATAATAATCGATTGACAAGTTATATAATAGGTATACAGATTTCATAAATGTTGAATCCTCAATATGTCGTAAATTTTTAAATATAAATTTCCGACATCTAGGAATAAGAAAATGCGCCAGGTAAGGGATGTAATTGTCTATTATAATGTCTATATATTTTATGGTGTTAACTCGATGCAATGGAACACAGATACAAAAAGAATTACCTTGACAGAAGTGTGCGCATAAGAATAGATAAATATAAGGTGGATTTTTATAATTTAATTGAGAAAAAACGTTAACACAGTGTTTAATCCGGATATTCGAATTTAAATATTTGTGACAAATTATCTTATACCACTGAAGTAATTACTTTTTATTTTTAAAAGCTTCTAAATATATCTCCTTCATTTATCTTTATGGAAACTAGCTGACCCTTGCGACTTCTAATATTGTTTTGTTGTATTTAAGAAAACTGAGTATTTAATTTGTATAAATTATTGATTACTTATTTATTTATTTTAATTTTAATATTGTTATTTACTACTTATTATATTTACTACTTTATACTTATTTCCTATAACCCTATCTTTGCTATTTCTAGAAAAAATCCCAATTAAACTTAGGATTTCTTATTCACTAATGTAAGTATCACCGAAATCGTTTAAACCATTTCGCAGATTAGCCTAGATAAACAAACAGATGATACAGTATTATTCATATGTATAGATTGTAATTGTTCTATGATTTTTAGTCAATGAAAACCATAACATTATTAGAAATCTTATGGAATTCAGCAACCATCTTGATAATAATAAAATGTTACCGTAAAGCAATCTCTTATAAAGCTCCACCTTCTGAGTGATACGGTCCATTACTGCTACATGCTCGATCGAAGCAAAACGGTACTAAACCCGATGGCTGCTCCGGCGCATGCTGAGTTCGACACATGCCACGGGAATGTCTAAAGTACGACATTTTCTTGAAAACTGTCATGTATTGTATATTTGTCAAATCGTTATTTAATTTGGGATCAGTACATGTACAGTAGCTTGTATTTTAGTATTTAGGGCATCCTAAGGTAGGTTACTTTATAGATTTTTGCCTTTGATCACAATCTCACTTGATGTTAAACGACTATATGGTCTAAGATGGTAAACACGCAAAAGCTGAGACTGACTCTCAACTGCAGCGGCCAGAATACACCTATAGGTGTATGGAAATACATTTTAAACACGTGGATGGTAGCTAGATAGGCGAGCTTAGAAAAAAGCCTACCACTACTATACTATGGTTTTATCACGATGTAAGCTTCGGCTCATTTGCAAGGATCTGACCCTACGTCAATCGAGGCTATGTTTGAACACGCTAATCACTGAGAGATCACTGATTAACTTAACTCTACTTAGATTTATTATGGCAGCTATACTTGAGATCCAGTGCTCCTCTAGGTTTAGCGTGTTAGGCTACATCATCATTAAGCATCAGGTGAGATTGTAGTTGGACAAACGATAAAACCAATAAAATCTAAAAAAGCATAATTCGATTCTCTTGTGCAATTTAATTGATTAACAAACACGCTATCGTCTTACTGTTAGCTATTATCTTGCTTCATCAATTACCGCCACGATTTGTCAACTGAATTTTAATTTAAACAGAAATGTAGTTATCCTTAAGGTCGGTATCTATTGATAATGACACTTACGAAGTATTTTTGTAAAATCTGGACATAATAGACTGAATATTCTCATTTTATAAGGAACAATATCATCATATATATTAATACGTGAAACCAAAACTTTGTATCCCTTTTTAAAAGAATTGCGTGAATAGATGAACGTGAAATTTGGCATAGTTAAAGTTTATATGGAGGAGAAGTGCAGAAAGCTATTTATTTTATATAAAATGCATTAGAAGTACATTAAATTTATTAAAATATGCATTACTCACACTACTGCTTCAATTTTACACAACATATACGTGTGTATGTAAATAAAAAAGACATTTTGACATCCGTCAATAACGGACTTCAAAAAACTTTGCGAAGGAGGTTGCTATGCTCGACTGTATGTATTTCTTAACCGACTTCGAAAAAGGAGGAGGTTACTACGTTTGGTTCTATGTATTTTTTTTATGTATGTTAATCGATATCTCCGCAAATTATGAACCGATTTTAATGATACTTTTTTTATTTGAATTAGTTATATTCAGCGGTGGTCCCATATAAATTTGAAGAAAATAATCAACCCCGAAGAGGGTTAAATATCGTTTATTTGATTTTCACCCACTTCGTATCTACGTATTTTCGTGAAATTGGAACCGATTTATTGTACCCATTACAAACCAGATATATTTATAAATACTAAAAATGGGGAAATAATTTTTTTTACAAAAAAAAATAAACCGCCTTCGATTTGAAAAACTAATAAGGCACTAAAAAGCGAAAAATAACTTAATTATTAAATTAACCGAATTAAATCAAAAATATTGATATTTGAACTACCTAATTATATATTTGAAGTCGATGCCATTGATAAAAAACCCTAGTAAAGTTCAAACTTTACAAATTCAATAAACTATGGTCGAATGTCGACCACTGGGCGCCCACTAGTATGAAATAATACTTCAGTGGTTACAACATACGCAGATTCTAGTTCATTTTTTAAATTGTAACACGACAAAATATCGTTCCTTTATCTTATGGTAAACTAAGTGGAATACAAAAAGAAACAATCACCAAGGACAGATATATAATCCATTGAGACGAATGGAGGTATCCAGCAGGCACTTATTCAACTAACATACTTGGTTACTGCCTGAGCAAGCAACATTTCCAGGCGTGGCACTATCACGAGTTACACCTAGTGTATGGTGGTCGCAGTTCACTCAAACACAATTGGTATGTCCTACCACTCACTCGATTAAAAGTATTTCCCATTGAGCATATCCATTGCTGGTCTTAACCTAAAAAATCATAATTGCAACTAAACCCGTGACAGATTATAAATAATACAGCGTCGTATAAAGTGGATATTGCTAAAAGTGGTTCCATTACCGCACGTAACCCGGGAGCTGGCGATAGTTATTAGCATAAGCCTGAAGCTATACTCTACTATGATTTAACTAGAACGTCGCGTGGGGCGAGTTATTTACGAGTTGCATTCGAATTATAACCACTCCTAAGTCGAAATAGTTTTTTCATATGATCGTTTTACAGATTTACTGTATTTTTACCAAAATATTATTAAAAAAAATATCCTCATTATAAATAAAGTCGAAAAATGAAGATAACTACTTGAGATTAAGTTATGATATGCACAAATTGATTTAGAAATTTTAGGGAATCCAGTCTATCGTAAATATATTACTACGCTAATGTGAATTCCTCGTATTTTTTACTAGGCCATAACACACTCAGATCACTTAAATTTGTGGGAAACGAGCTTTTTACCAACTAAATTGCAACCATAATATACCATATAGTTATGGTATTCGAGTAACTTGATCGGTGGAATGTCCATTCAATGTCCACAGGTTCGAACTGCATGTTACAATGAAAATATTGGAAGTCCTAAGCATTTACTAATTTAAATAGGTAACACTATCGGTTAATGGCGAAGGAAAAATTGAGAGGAAAGCTGCACCTAACAATTGTGGAAAACTGTATGTGGAAAAATATAGAACTGTGGATTTTTCGGAGTTTGTAGTTGGTAATACGTCAAAGGCTGACGTGGTGATAATGCCCGCACCTTTCTTCTAAACCTATGATCCTACAATGGGGTTTTTATAGATTTATATTAGGTGTAACTCATCATAGTAACGTGGTTAGATGTTTAACCGCAGATCTATTTCCGAGTTGATCACAACCATCGTGAACATGATGGCAAATTCGTCTTAGTGACTGTTTTTTAGTTAGACCGGCTTGAAGTAAGCCATTGTATAATCATCAGCCGACAGCGTTCCAAAGCGACGCAACAGCAACAAACGGTAATAGATTACCGATGTTATGGCAGTCGCAGTTAGTCTTCAATTTTATCTTATCATCAGCCACAGCGCCACAAAATCGTATTGGTATAAGAAATTCTGAAATACCCATCGCTGCTACTCAATATTTCCATTTTTTACTGACAGTTATAAGTGAAATTATTAATGATTAGTAAATTAATTTAATGATAAATGTATAGTCAAATAGTAGTGGTCATGATTCGATCAAGTCCAGATAATAAATATTTGTGTTGATGATAGATCCAGCGTCGACACCTCCGCGAGACGGCTCCGACGCGGTACTTGCACCGTGCAACTTCGAGCCCAATCAATGTGTAGTCGATACATAATTACAGTTTGTTAAATTGTTGTTTATTGTAACTTATCTGATTTGTAACCTCACCTATATTGCTATTATGTTTTTATATTTTTATCGTTTGACATTTAAGTCCTTGTTTAGTTTTGATAAAACAGGTTTTCTATTTCTTTATATTGTAAATCTATCTCAGCTCAGCTGCGAACTCTACAAGTTTGTAAAAATATGTATCATAAAAAAGATATATCCTAGAAGGAGTTTACCAGTTCTTCTCGATAACTGGGTTATTTTCCGAACTAAAGTTGTTACCTTTTATGAATGTTATACGTGTGTATTCAGGGCCTATATTGAATAAAGTATTTTTGATTTTATACCAGGTGAACATGAATACTAGGGACTGCCTACGATGAATTGGAGATATCAAAAACGAGTTCACTTATGTTTTCCCTCTGTTCAAGCTTATTTAATATTGTGCTTCTCTGCCATACATACATACATACATACTACATAACATAATAGATATTATGTTTAAGGATCTATAAAAAACTACCCACTTCAGTCATTTCCGCATTGTGAGCGCACGTTTCCGGATGTAATACCGAATGCGCCCGCGTATACTTATTATCATTGTAATGCAGATTTTCGCTAAAGAAATCTCCGCGGGCATAATTCCAATTAATTCTAGGGTAAGCATTCATTACTTAACATACATAACTTTTGATTTTTTTAATAATCATATCAATATAACATACAAACTTCATATAATATCATAAAACCACAACGTTTTAATCGAAAAAATAAAATGTTTTCTAATTTATATTGCTTTATCAGTCAATGCTTGCTAGTTATATATAAGTTAGTAATGTTGTGGTTTTATCACAAAGAAGCATATATGCAAAACAATCTTACTTTAGTTTATTTATGAGTCATGTTATTAGTTAAACTTGCTCTGACATATGCAATAATCCTGTTTTTAATCTCATTTTCATTTATAAAAGAATTCTAAATACATTAATGACATGGTAATACATCATCTATGCTTTTACTTTCGATACAATTCGTGTCTTTACGTTTTTAGTCTCTGAGCTGTTTATTGCTGCAAATTTTCAGAATTATGTTTAACAATTTAATATAAAAAATGGATTATTTAGCAGAGATAAAGTTTCAAAGCTCGTACCACTAAGTAGTGCTTATTTCGGCGCTAGTTATAGCATAACGGACTGAATTATAACTTATGGGCACTTATAAACTCATAAACTTATAATCTAACAGCAATTAACCTCGAGAGATCTATAATCCTTTGATAGTAGTCGCTGTCTGCAAGCCTAGCGACTGCTGGATGTGCACTAGCTAGTCCCAAAATAAGACAACCCTAGAGATAGCCATTATAATAGGGAATATTACTAGGTTCATGATGTAGTCCGGTGAAGCTGTAAAGACCTTGCCAGGTCAATAGCGTAGTCAGTACGAGAAAAAAAAACTAGGTTCATGTTGGTAGCGATTCATTCGGGTACAAATCATCCCGGCTGAGTCCAGAAACCGTAAAATCTAACCGTGTTACTATGACGGATATTAGGCTTTGTATATGGTAAACTAGGACCTTTACAATATCTCCAAAATTGACGCAGATGCTTAAAAACACAAACTTCCATCCGTCGGTCTGTCGTCAGATTGTAATGGCACAGCAAAACCAGTTACTTTATTGTCACCATTATATATAATTGCTGGCACGTGCAGGCTTCCTAGTGGGTGTGGTCGAGTGCCCTTCGCGGGCCTCGCGCGCTGATCTCTTAATGTCAAATTACTGGCTTTCTATATTAAAATACGAGGTAATTACAAGCCATTTATGCCAATTCACTATTTATATTCCACTCTATTACTTAGATTAGTCATTCTCTCTCACTGAACGGATATATAGCTTCTTTATTGTGTTGGTACAACGTTACTTTTTCATTACAATCTAATAAACCCTTAAATGCATGATTTTCTGTTCTGAATTTTAGATCATCGTTTTTTACAGACATTTAATCATAGGTTACCTAAGAAGTTATTTAAAAAAAATCAGGTATATTAAAGTATATAAAAATAATACCTATGCAGTATTTATTTCGAAGCAAGTTGTATGTAGACTTATGGTAGCAATAAACATTTATCACAAAAACTCTTCTAGACATAAATAATCGGTGATATATTTACATTATTTATTAGATTAGGAATTCTCATATTATTTATGAATGATATGCAGAAAAACAATTGCAATTTTTCTATGATTATTAACGTGCTATCGGAAGCGCACACACTTAGGTTTTTGATTAAAACTAAGTTGAATTGGACTGTACACAATTGGAAAATTAAATGCATATATTTAAGGATGAAATTTATAAAATATTAGATATAGTATACAATATAATTCAGGACTAAATTTTAATACATTTCCCGAATGACTGATATTTAGCAACAAAAGTGCAGCTTAACGTTGGTAGCTGGCATGAACAGCTTGAAATGTTTTATTTTTGATTTTATTACACCATATTTCTTCATTGCAGGAAAGGTGTTATAGTAAAACTCGAATCGAGTCTTCAAATCGATATCTTTCGCGTTACTGCTAACATATTCTACTCAACATCGGATTATATATTGCAGGTTGACGCAATTCCCTAAGAACGAGTACCCAAAGTAAACCGGCTGAGCCAGTGATTTTAGAAGGCCATCAATGCAAGTCAATCTCACGACAGATTAGATACAATGTAGGAAATGTGATCAATAGTGTGGGGACATGTCCCATTTGATATTATTCAACTTTGTAACAGGTTGTTTTATTAAAGTCTTTAATAAAAGTTTCAGGGTCACGTCAAGCTTTAAAGATTTACTGGAGTTCCTTATTGTTTGCTTCGGAACATTATTATTTCTACCATTACACAAACTCTATGCTCAGAACGATGATGAAATTAAATGCATTCCACATAACTTATACTGTTGCAATTATTTCGGTTTTATGTCTGAGACGACCTCGCCGATTTTGGTTGTGTCACAAAACAAAACTGGTATATAAGTTTTATTAGATAGGAGATAAATAAACAAGGCAATTCGTGGTGTCGCTCGACCGGTACCCCTTATATGGAAATGTAATCATCGGAGTTTAGACAGTTGTGAAAGTCCTAAAGTCTTAAATCATCTTTCAAAGATCATTTTTTTTTTAATTCTAAAATTAATATGTTTTTTGATAACATGCTATAACAATAGTAACTGAGTTCTAATGAAATTATTGAATAAAAACATCTAATTTTAACCTTAAGAATACATTTTTAGACGTAAGCTTAAAATTGTAGCTCAGCTACACTGATCTGGTCGTAAATGAAATCCATATAGAATGTACTTCACTAATTTTGGTACGTATAGTTTATTTAGTCAGATAAGTTATTGTTATAATACAATCATAATTTAATTTGTTAATACCGATAAAGTATGTAAGTAATGTTACTGAAATTTAAAAATATATTGTTTATTGTGAAGACAAGTTCTAAGCAAAGCGGAATAGTAACTCCGCTATGTATCGAATGATAAACCTTATGATTGATGTGTTTTGATGTTACAGACTGGTTCGTCAAGAGTTTACTTTCCTGGCTTGTTGTATTAAATGAATTCGGATTCAGACAAATGTATGAAATTCAAATTTAATCCAAACGATGACTCAGTCGAGTTTGCAGTTTGCTCAACTTTATTACCTATAATATTAATAAATTGTATGCAAACATTTCGAGTATAAATTTATGATTTAAAATGAATCATTTTAAATTATTAATAAATATTCATAATATACGAATTGATGTCGAATTATATCTATAGATTGTTAACACGTTTTGATGAACTGGTCTCAGATTTTGTTACAGACAGTAAGACAATGTGATACATAGTCTATACCTATAAATAAAATTAAAACGTCTGGTGTTTGTCTTGAAAAACTAAGTTTGATGAAGTTCTATTTACTTAATCTTTTTTGTATATTATATAGACTAAGAAGTCGCTTCGATTTACTACATAAAGAAGTAAAGAAGAATGGTGACTTAGAATCGGTAAAAGGTTTGTGTTAACGAAATCAAATGTAAAAAACACAAAAAAAATTTGCAGTTTGTGGTAACATTAATACTACTAGTGCAAAGTAACACCAGATCTTTTTAAAATGATTTATGATTAATTCGAATTTAAACTTTTTTGTTTTATTGTCTCTAGTTAAAAATAATGTTTTTTTATATTTTATTTAGCGTATACCGGTCCAAGACAACTAGTACGGATAGGAACGCAGTAATTAAAATCATAGCCGTTACGCCAATTAATTTCTCAAAGTCAAAAGTTTTATTTATGTTTTCCAGCAACAGGTTTTTGGTACGCGCACCGTCAGCGGCAGCTACAGACAAACTTACTAATGCACTCGAGTTGGAAACAATTAACTTGAAGATTCTTTTTAATTATGAAAAGTAACGTCTAAAGGGTTTCTTGACAGGTGCGTAAGATATAATTGTAAAGAGCGAAACTGACACCGTGAGACTCTGTATGACCCGTGAGTTGCATTTGAACGTAATGTTTTGGAGACTCGCCACGGTTTGAAGGTTTATTGCGGCAATTGAACGTGGACTAATTATTTCGGTGCTAATAACAAGACGTAGATTTACTGAGATGCCGTCGAATGGTGATTTCACTTGATGTACAACTCAATTATCGCTTAATTAATAAGCTAATGCACTGACGAAAGCTGGAAATTTCACCCGGTACTTACAAGAAAAAATTGTGTTTGTTAATGTTCCGTTTTACTTTGCCTTATGTAAAATATATAGAAAAACTTTGCACAAAAACACAATGAATTTCTGTTGGAACCGCCAAAAGTGCTATTTTTGAGTTGTGACACATAATTACTACAATAACAATATTAAGGTTAGATATTATCATCTAATTAAGCTTGTAAGATTACGTAGCCAAATGACTTATTAACTCTTATATTATATTTTAGCAATATTTTATAATACGAATATTTCTAAAAGTTGATTTGAAACTCAGACCTTTTCAATGGCAATATACAAGACTACCTAATAGAAGTAATAAAATAACACGTTATATGAGACGAATGCATTTTAATCCATCATCAATATACCGACAACTATCGATATATTGAAATAACTTGATGTCTTTTATGGATGCATCTTTCCGTTCGCGATATTACTAATTAATTTAGCTTCAGGCTACTCCATGCTTAAGGCACAGAATTATATCAATACAGTTTCATAACTTTTATCTCAAGAGCTACCTTTAAATAACATAAAATCTTTTATGTTTCATTATTTCGTTCATTAATTGTTTCACTGGACATTCTGTATGTAGTTTTGACATTATTTACAAAAATATGATCTAAAATACTATTTCAGGTTAAAATATATATAGGCTATACTTGATTTACAATAATAAACAATATGGTGATTATGAGACTAAAGTAAATTGATTCATAGATATTGGTAATATATTGTAACGAGTGAAACTTGCATGATGTCAGCTGCTATAACCGTGAAAAAAGGGAAGGCCTACTAAACTTCAGGCAAACACTATTTTGGTGGGTCTTTTTGATCCTTTGGCCACATACTGTTGTATATATCTGTAAATTGCTTGGGAAGGTGGCGCACACAACTTTTTACAACTTATATGAAATATTAACTTCATGTGATAATAATGTAAACTCTGTAGTGAGAGAAAAAAGAAACTTTGTTTTGTCGTTGTCTAACATTTTATCTATAATTCATATCTAAATTTATCATTGTATAAAATTAGAGCATCTAAATTATCAAACAATCTTCTCATTTCAACAAATAAATCTACCAAGATAAAAGTTACTAGTAAGTAGTAGTTATTAGCTGAAATATACGCGTGCTGATTACGTAAGGTATCGCACAGCACAGGAGGAAGCCACTACCATCGGTTTTTACTCATACGTATATATTCTCAAACAAAAAGTTACATCTCCTTAAATATATGAGAAGAAGCGGTATTTCATTTGAATGCTTAGAAAGTGGATGTTAATTATTTATATTTATATAATATCTAGGCACTGCGTTGGCGCCGCGTCCTTTGCGTGCTATTGCATATTGTGCCGTCACAGTAATACGTAGTGTATTAATTCAAATTCAAATTCAAATTCAAAACACTTTATTCAATTTAGGCCCTAAGAAGGCACTCATGAACGTCAAAACTACCATTAATGTGTAATTATAATGTATAATTAATGTATAAATGTAGTAACGAATTTAAAGGTTATACAGTTTTAAACCTCCAAAAGAGAATCAAAAAGTTAGGCTGGTTTTCTTACTTATATAGTCCTAATTTGTAAGTTTGCGTATTTTTATAGTTACAGTAATTAATATTCAGTTATCAAACATCATCCAAAGTTCATATATACATAGTTTACTCATTAAAGAAGTGAGATTAAAATCAGTTCTAATTTTAGTGTTATTTACTTAAAAACAAAAGATTATAAAGTGTTTGCTTTCAACAGGTTAAAATCTCCTCTTCGTTATGTATAAATAAGATACGAGTCTAATTCTTTTGATTTGATCAGAGATAGAGACGAAGTAATAGAGAAAACTAGCGAATGAATACACTTTAAAAAGTAAATTATCAACTTTACCGTTTTGTACACTTTCAAGAATTTTGGTTTTTTGTTACGTGCAAAATTATAAGTATTGGGAAGAAAATTCACCATAAAATTAAATACAGTGTAAACTCTTTATAACGTCGTTCGCTATAACGAAATCTTTGTATAACGAAGAAATTAGTTCAATTTGGTTGGTTTACCACAAAACCATTTATTTGTTTTCTTCCTTCCTTATAACGAAACCTTTTTATAAGAAAAAAATGCTCGGTCTCTTCTTGAAATTCGTTATAAAGAATTTACACAGTATATGTTATATAGTCGCAATGATTTGTACTACTAGTTACACCGTACACTGGGTAAAAAAGCAAGGGTAAAGGTAGCAAGGATTCGGGCGAGTTATAGCCGCGCACTGCAAGCGCACACCGTGACGGTGTGCGCTGCAACCCACCCATTCACTGACATTATAACGAATGCTAAACTGTGTGTGAAGGTATCCCGCAATGACCATATAAATCTTGGGAATTACGCTAATTATTATCCCGCGTAGTTTGTTACAATAATTGTATTATAAATCAACGATGAGTTATTACTCTAAAATGATAAATAATTTTTACTGGTGTAACTGATGTAATGCCTCTTGGTTTTTGGTCATCACACAATTACGTTTGATCATCAATGGTTTTTTTATGATATGATGATTTTATGATATTTTATGATGATGATTTTATTTAAAAATAATAAATTTAGATACACAACAAATTTGTATGGCAATTTATCGTGCATTTTCTATCATATAGTATCGATATTTAACATTGAAAGATTTTCTTCGGCATATTTAACATGTAATATAAGTAGGCGAATGTAAATAACATCATTTTGCTATTAATTGACTTTTTTTATTTGATGTGTTTTATTGTTTCCGAGTTGAATTATTTCATTATAATGTTGAAATGTTATAATGATGACAAGTGCAACTGCAACTGCAAAACGGTGTCCGTACAAATAATTTGAGAAGTATTTGAAGGCTGTTGTTAAAAGGTGCTGGTGTCGAGAGGTCAGCGCCCGCGATATTTCCCCTCGCATACTAACGGCATTGTCGACGTGATAACAGAAGATCAATTACATTTTACGTGTTTTATATACGATGTGCATTTAACTTCCCTATATTATGTTAAAATATTACAATATTTAATTGATATGTATAATTCTGTATTACGTTCTTACTTAGCATACCTCCTGGCCTACATTGGTAATTTCTCCGCTCCTAAGAATCATAGCATGATATTAGACAGCCTTTCTCAATAAATATACTATAAGCCTCTACTACATTTAATATATTCAGATATTTAATATAACAGATTATCGTAAGGAGTAGCAGCAGATCAGATTCAATTTGATGTTGGCAAATTCTTATATGAAACCACATGAATAAACATCATTGAAAAAATAGTTTTGTTATACTGTGTTTTGAATGAACTGTGACGACGGGATGCGTACTACCTGAACGGGTAAGTTTAGATCGAGATATGAGCCGTTAATTATGATTTCGCCTGTCACGGCGGCTGCCTTGCTTAATGTCCAGATTAACTTTAATATAAAAATCAACGAGATTCGGTTCAAGTGCGCTCGTTGCTGTTCACCACTTTCTTTTCAGAACCCAAAGACATTTTATCGCGTCACTCTGTACGTTTGTAATTGTATTTTTAGCTTATTAGTAATATTAAAAATTATGTTCTTTGTTACTTATATTGTTGAATTAGATACGCGTATTTGTGTTATGAAATAGTCACATTTGATGTTATGTTTTTACATAGTACGCACAGTTTTTTTCGATCTGACTACGCTATTGGCTTGACGGGACTTCACAGCTTCACCGGACTAATAGTAAGCACAGAGAACTGAAAGCACTATGGCTGATGTCCACGTGTCACTCCTTCGTTTGTAATTGTATTTGTAGCTTATTTTTAATATTGAAAATTATATTGTCTGGTTACTTATATTGTTGAATAAGATACGCGGATTTCTTTTATGAATATAGTCACATTTGATGTTTTGTTTCTTTATATAGTAAGAACCGCAAATTGAAAGCACTAATGCTGATGTCGAACGCAGTAAAATCTACGAATAATAACAATATAAGCATTAGTCCGGTAAAGCTGTTAAGGCCTGGCTAAGCCAATAGCGTAGTAAGTTCGAAAAAAATATCGGCATGGAAGTTTCTCAGCTGCGAGGAATAGACACTGGTTGAGTCTTAATCGCCACCAACTAAAGAAGACTTACTATAATGGGTGCATTACTAATTGTATGGTGATTGCGATCGAGTTATATAGAGATACATTACAATGATAATTAAGTTTAACAGGTATCGATTCTTCTGCAGCGATTGGTTTTTATATTGTTCGGAGACTGTGTCTTTCAATTTATATAATTAAGTGCTAGTATTCGAGTTAGTAGTCTTACGTTATCACGATTTAGAACTAGTTTTAAACTCTTAATTGGATAAAAACACATTCTATTTCATAAATTAATTCCTTAACCACTCGACATCCGTTTCTTTGCCCCAATTAATTGGGGAAATAAAAATAATTCTCCGATACCTACACAGTGTGTTACACTAGAAATAAATATTTTAAAAAGTCATGCGAATAAATGTCACTTTGATTTATATTATACAATAAAATGAGCTGCTGAGTGTCTTTTCTAGTTTATTCGTTGTTCTATAAACTTTCGGTGATTTAAAAAACTTAATTAAACTAATAAGTAATAAATGCGACATAATCATGTTACCACGACAATATTACTTATACACAAAGTAATTGGTGTATTCGACTTTGTTATCGTAACAATAATTTTGTTGTTACATGAAAACTACTTATTTAATCTAGAGTAATTGCAGGTTGACTTTTATTCCCTTAAGTTACCACTCTGATTTCTTTATTACTATTTATACGATATATTAATAATAACTCTATCTAACATGAGCTTTGTTGAAATCGTTTCAGCCGATTCGGATATCAGCCCGGACACATAGAAGGCACTTCAATTTTATTTATATGTATGGATTGTAATTAACTTGATAACTGGCTCGAAACAGTACTATGGAGTTCAACACTACCTCGTATTTACTGCACAACAATATGAAGATATTTGATAGAGCTATTAAAATGATTCACCTACAAAAATGTTAACTTAAATTTATTTACAATATCTGGGTACACAAATTACCGTAATTATTTGAATAAACAAATTTAAACAATCTTTCTCCTTCACGTATCAATTTCGGTGACGTCATAAATAATTGGGTTCCTACGAAAACTGCACTTAGTTGATTTCTTTTTCTGAAACTACCAAATGAGCTACTATTATTATTGGTTTTATATATATAGTGTTCGCAAAACCGCTCGTGACGTCATGATCCGTGTTTACTAAAACAACATCGACTGCCAAGAAATGATGACCTACAGACATAAAATCGCGTTGGGCTTTTCAGACTAGGACACGTAATATATATGTAAGTGCACGGTGCAGTGCTGCGGCGCATTTTCCCACAAGTTTACCGACGCAGGAGGTAATATCAATTATTAAGTTAATGATAATCAATATTCCTTGGATCATGTTTGCAAGCGAACTTCGGCAGAGGAACTGTTCATAGTCTATCATAGAGATATTGAGAAAAAATATTCAGTCAGATAATAATTAGGAAACAAAACATCCGCTATGGTAATTTCAGAGAATGTTCGCATGGCATTTATGTTATTTTTTATTATGGTCTTATTATGGTGCACTCGAACACAGTGACTCATTAAGCTTAGAATGTTATATATACATAAGATAGAAGTCTGCCTTTATGCGAACATCACGCAAGAATTACTGGATAGTTTTAGATATTTTTTGTTAGTTTTACTTCATAGATCCTTAATTCTCCGTAATTAAAAAAACATCACAGTATTTTCATCTCATACACATTTGTTAAAGTTAAAAAAATGAATATATAAACAATAAGCGTACAGTATCGTGTTTTTTTTTGCAATGGAGAAATAAGCAAGCGGAGTGGTGCGCATACGCAGAAGAGGGTAAGTAAACGGATACATTCTTTACAAAGAGATTTAGCGTTTTCTCCTCTGGACATAAAATATTTTGTTAAGAATACGAATACGAAGTCGCGAGTATCGGCTAGTAAGAATTATTTTACAGACACCCCTGTTGGCTCAGCAACATGTTTTCAAATTACTTGTAACTAATCAGAGAGTACTGGAAAATAACAATCAGGTAGCATTTGAACCAACGATCTTTCCATTTTTTTAATAATATAAAGCAGATACCACTCCTATTCACGTTTCTTATTACTATTTAGTCAACTCGATTAATAAATATATGTGCGTAAACATACAAAAGACAATTTTGAGCAACGTACATAGAACACTATAAGTGAACGCTACAACCGCTGTTCGTAAGTAATTTCTTTACTGTTATAATACTATTATTTGTTTTATTTTTGTAATTATATCATAACTCTCTAATTTTAGTGTTAGTCTGTGAGGTCGATGTCGTCATCAGTGAGTTAGGAAGGCGCTCTGTGAGGCGTAGGCTTCACTGTGGTCACGTAACAGCTACCGTTTGATCGAGATCATGAGATAATATCATTTATTAAGATAAGTAGCCAGCGCGGACGCGACGGCGCGCACTTGTTCTCAGCGCCGGGCACCTGCCTCGATACCATGTTATAGCCAAGTATCTAATTCTCCTTTAAATTGGTTATTCTCTTAATGTTTATCATTTTATTTGCATTTATATTCCGTTATCGTGTCTACCCGTACTATTTTGATACTGTAGAGTATAGGTTATTGGATTAGTTGATGACGAACTGTAGCGTTGGCTCGCTTATGGTTGCAAGCTAATTGGCTCATTTAAATTGAATTTAACATTAAAACAAAAAGGTGAGTATAAAACACTACTAAGTTATTACATCTTAAGAGTAGTTTGGTTTCATAACTCTAGAAAGATACGATTCGTTTTATTTATTGCTTCTAATTTCTCACAAGGAGATTGTATGAAGTGGCAGCATAGTCGAACACTCTATTGATCATCATAGGTTCGAATCTCTGTAATGAACCGGAGATTTTGGTGAATGAAATTTCTTGATAGAACCATAACATAGTACTCGTAGTAAGACTTTTGCTAAGATCGCATGGCGAGCTGCTGCTATAAAATTAAAAAAATGTCTATACGAATCTATACGTGTATTCAAGAAGTTACATTTGAGAGCCAATCCCTACATCGTCATTTAAAATCAAATGAGAATGTGGTCAAAGGTTCAACAAGCATGTTCGGGTATACTGCGAGAGATGCTTGGCGACATATTCGCAGTTCAAAAATGGCTAACTAGACTAATTTTACGATTTCTGCCTACACTGCAACCATCGTTGTCAGAATGCTGTCTCTAAGCCACCATAATATACTGCAACTCTACCACCCGTCGTGGTATGCCATTTTACTGAGAACAGTTAGCAATAATTAATGTACTTACTGAACATATTCTGTACATTAAATAATGTTAGGTATTCATATGGTTTATGTTCAAATAGTCTTTTTTGTAATTCCCTACAATGATAAAACATTTCGTTTTGTGTTCTGTTTGTTTTATTTTACTTTAAGTGTTGCCGCTAGTGACGCTGCTGCTAAAAAAAAACATTATCAAAAGCCTTGTTAGACTCTCAACTATAATATTTCAATTTGATACAAAAATATTTATATTTAATGGATGGATTGCAACTACATATCATGTTACCTGTTAATCTCGCGCCAAGTTTCTAAGTTTGCAGTAAGTTTCCACCGCGACTAACTTAACCAGTAATTGCAGGTTTATAACAAGCGCACGTCCTTAAATCACAACTTAATTTTATCCATGACAACACAGCGGCATAGAAAAACCAAACCTGTACTTGATTTCGTCATACTGGTCTTGTCAACGCTGGTCAGTATTGCGGTGTAAGGAACCAATTTGTAATATATTCCAAATATTTGAATCTCATCGCTCTCCATATATTTTGGAGTAAGTAAAGTTTTATTTCCTCCAAAGATAAGGTAATGTTACACATGCATACACGAGTAGTTATGTAACTGCAAATGTTCACTTCACTATAAGAATAAAGGAATTTATCACATGCGACAGCGAAGTGCTAACCATCGATCATGAAATTTTCATTTAAATGTACAGAAAAACATATAAGGATGTTTTCTAAAAAATGGCGTAATGATTAAGTTCTGCTGTATTCGTAGTACTTAAGATCCGCCGGCTGACAAACATGATCTCTGTTAAGTCAGTGTACTTCGCTTTTATTTATTATGAGACCTCACGACTCATTAATTTAGAGTAAGCTTCAGGAATTTACTATCTTAACTCTGTCCTCCCAAACCGTTCTTCATTATTTAACGTATTTACGCAAAAACTTAAGAAATTTGGATTTCGTAAAATACCGGCAGCATTTAAATAATTGTGACAAACTGGTCATCCTATATGTCAGACTTAGTAACATCTAAAATAGTTATTTAAGATAATAGTGTTAGGTTTTACAAGAAAGTCCCAAAGTACGTTACCGATTTGCCTGAATCTAAGTTCAGGCACCATGTCAAGCGGGTTTTGGTATTAAAATGCTATTATAGGGTGGTGCATCCGCTAAAAACATTGCATTATAAAAATATGTACATTAAAAAGATAAACCCGATCGAGTTTCGTACAGTTTCATCTCGATGACTGGGTCGTTTTCCATAACGGTGGTGGTTTTAACGTTCACAAGCAGGCGCTAATGACGTAAAACATAAAAAACTAAATCTTATAGCCTAAATAAAATAAAATATTTTTGAATTTGACTTTTATATTTTACTCAATAAAAAAATACTATTCACGGGGTAAGTCAAATATTTATTAGCGCGAGCGAAGCGAAGATTTGTCAAAACGTATTTCAAATTTCCATAGCAAATTAGAGATTATATATCGATTTTCATTATTATGTAATAAAATAAAAATTGAGAACAACCCCTATATGTGTATTTATTTTCACAACATTTTCTGCTTTGCATTCAATATAATTAAAAAAGCCACACGATCGAGAAAACAGTAGATACTTCGAAAGTGAACATGTAAAATTATTTCAATGAAAGGAATTAATACACATTAAATTGATTATTAAATTATTTTTCAGATAAGTCTGAACATTAAATTTAATTCTGATTATATCCATTATAAGGATACAATGAGGAAAAATGTGCGAACTCCTTAAACATATAAAAATATACAAGGTTCTTTATACCTACATTCTTCGGAAAATAGTATCTGTGTAATGCGAATAATTGTCCTGTGACCTCTTCGTTTAAATTCAATCCTTCATTAAAAATAGCCAAATTTATATGCATAATTACGTATTTTACAATCTTCTATAAACTATTGGTTGCTTCATCAATATTCACATCTTATACATACAAGTAATCCGATCTGTTTTATCTGAAAATTTGAAGCCAAACTTATGTATTAAATTATTACCCTGCAGCATAAGCACGCTGTATAACAAGTCTGTTTCATATGGCCGTAAACTAAATACAAGTTTATAAAGTGTTTTTTTTTATAATGTAGCATTAATGATAACCTAACCGGTTTTATTATATATATATATATATATACGACGTCAAAAAAAATTGAATAATTTTTGACCTCGTTCACATGTAAAATTCACAAAGTAAAAAAAAATATCAATCTAATTCTGTTTAAAAAAATAAAATATCAATAAGATATTTAGAAACCTTAAACTTTTATCGAATTAATTTTGTACATTATCAAATTTATTGCGCTATAAAAATAAAAACGATGGAACGAGCAAACGCATTATGTCGTTAAGCATTCTGTTATTATTTAATGAGCAGTATAAAGACACAGAGATGTCGCGACGCGACTACACGATTTCTATTTTGTCGCATAAAAATACATGAATAGTTTCTGGCGGTATGAAGCGGTCCAAAGCGCGTTGCCTGTCCCGCGCGCCCACGACTACACGCGAACTATACAGAGCCTATCAATACCTACCACTTATTAATCTTAATATATAAAAATCCAGTGTCATGATGTTTGTTCACGATGAACTCGGAAACTAATGAACCGATCTTCACAAAAGTTGGCATTTATGTATAATTTCGTCCAACTTCAGAGATAGGATAATTAATATTTCAAGGAATAACCTGCATATTTTTAATTACAAATTAAATGATTGTCAATGGTGAATATTATTATTAATTGTAAGTTTCATCAGTCTCTAACAGATGGCGCTTTAAAGTAGTTTGGCGACAGAAAACTGTAGGACCGACTGTATATGGTCGACCTATAACCCACCTATCATCTATATGTCATAGATGGCACAACGTTTTAATTTAGAAAATACTTTATCATAATTTTAATTCAAAATGTAGTAACTGAGCCACAGCTACGCAATCATACCGACCTGATTAGTTTAATAAACCTCCAATATCATTAGCTTATACACCCATTTACTACATTTCTAACCATAATATCCCTCAAGATAAGAATTTGATTCATTGAACAGAAAGAAAGTAACCAGAACTAAGATATAGCAAAAGTGTCATCAAGTTCCGATATACCTTATGGTAATTTTAGTATAATAAATTGTTTATTTAAATTGGAGGGCGATTAAACCGTCCATGTCAATGGGAATGATACATTTTATTGGTTTTAAACTGGTCATCAAAGTGAGAGACTGTTAATATGTGGGTACGCACAGACTTAACACCCACGGGCTTTTAACCAAATATCTCCCGTTCTGTAAATAAACTGCAAATCGTTCTCTACAACGACATCGATGTCATATATTAAATAGTTTCACTGCAACTTTGTAATTTGATATGGTAAATTTATTATAACATTTCTTATTTACCTCCATTTTTATAAAAGATTGAGCCAGGAGATATACTCGCGAATATAGTTTAACTTATATTTATATAGAAATTCTCACTAAAATTGTCAAATAATTTAACATTAGCTCTCTTACTTTTGAGAACCGTATTTTAAATTTTATGGTACACTAGCTGATCCGCGCAACTTCGTCTGCGCCAAACCGGTTATTACCGGTTCCAATTTTATTTCCAGATGCAAAAAATCTTAAAAAACGTAGAAACCGATTACACTTACCGAGTCCAATTGTGAATCCAAACTATTCTATATATATTGGTAGGAAATGTCTTCTACGTATCCCCTGGGTTGCTACTCTGACCCACACCGCCGCGCCCTATTTTTTCCCTATTGTTTTCTAACCAACTCCATCAATTAATATGCTGTAAAAAGTAAACTGTATCTCCATGAAATTTTCGTTTTGATTTAGCTGTCTGTTTTAATAAGAATTTGTAAAGTATACATGAAACCTGTATCGAATAACTTTGATAATTAGTAATTGTAACATTAATTTTCTTTTTCACATAAAAATAATATTTTGGCTGAGATATTAAAATTAAATATCTGATGTCTCGTATTTTATTGTAAAGCTAACAGGAATGCATTGTGCTAGGTATTTTATTCCTTTATTTCAAATAATTCCAGCAACGCACGCCATTTTATAGAATTTTGTTAATTTAAATTACACTTATTGAAACTTATTGCACGGTTTGAAGCAATCATGCTTTTGTGCTAACTGCTAACATAATCAAACATCAGCCTATAGACATAGCTTGGAATTCGCGGACAAGCCTGTGCTTATGATGAATTAATTGCTATTATTACACCATTTTCTATCATAGATCAACAGGTAAAGGTACCGTATAACAATAAATAAACCTAAATATTTACCGACACAGGAAATACCCAAAAGAAATCATTTTTATTTTGTTGAACATTGTTATGTCTAACTCATTAGTTTGCTAAAATACCAAATCGTTAAAATATATGTTGAACTGTCACAGACAACGTCGTAACAATATTTAACTGCACTTTGATTTATAACATTGTCTACGACACGAACGATATGGGAGTTTACAATAAATACATTTGATTATTAACTTTTACCGGTTTTGGCACTGTCCAGTTATTATACAACGTATGGGGACGTCGCTTCGCTTCGTTTTGATTTACGTAACTCGTGTTTCGTTTAAATGATGTATCTCATTACGGAAGAGAGAGTTTAAGATAATTGGACGATGATACATCTATTAAAATTAATTATTTTCTATGACATTTTAACACACATTGTAACGCAAATCAGGTATATACCACTACCCTGTTTATTGAACATCACAAGTCTACAAGCTCACAAACCTTTGAGCTGGTTGTCTAAATTAAATCGGCTGAGTACCTTAAGCGCTGGCCTTGGTAGTCCGATGAAGTTGTTAAGGCCTAGCTAGGCCAATAGCGTAGTCAGTTCGAAAAAAAAAGCTCACAAATTATAAGAACGTCTTTTAAAAGTACAGTACGTACACATACATTAAATTGTAAATTTTGTTTCAATATTTCATTGTTTATATTATATGTATGTTTTTAATTTGTACGTTTGTGTGAGGCAAATTAATTTCTTTTCTTTCTTATTGAGTTACGTTCATGGAATATACAAGTCTGCAAACCCACCAGTTACAAGATATAAGGACATTTTATATAAGTTTATGTGAACTTGTATTTTTAATTTACTGATTAAATTTTTACCTCTTTTAGATCTTTGTACCTTATTATATATTGATAAGACCTAAAATATGGTACAATATAAGTAGTACAAATCAAGTCAATGTTACAAATAAAACATTTACCAAATAATTTGATTTTGTAATACCCAATTTTAGAGTGATCGATTATTCCTAACCTTGAGATTACATTTCCGTCTATCTTCAATCGATATATCTCATTAATTACAACTCAAAAATGTAACACAATATCTATTCAGTAGAAGACACATGCAGTCATAAAATTATAATAATTAGTATGTAATTATTGCTTCAGCGTATGAAAGGTCGCTTACGTACGTCACCGATAGCAACCACTCGGTAAAATTATTTTCTAGTAAAATGGCGGATGTTAGTTCATTGCACCTACGATGTGTTTGTATAGACAGTGCGTTATGGTCAGACCTAAAGACTCTCACAGTTCATGGATAAACAGTAAGGTAACATATCTTTATATCATACCAATGATTATGTAGATTAGTACTGAAAATATCTTACTACTGGAATGTTATTACGGCATGACTATTCTTTTGTCTGCGAGTAATATGAATTTTAACTTTGTACCTTAACGTGGCCTGTATAAACAAACTGTCATTATAGGTTTAAATTACTTCAGTAACAATTTACAAAAATAGAGTTGTAATAACAACCATTAGTGGTGAAATGTAGATCAAAATTGTAAATTGATAACATTTCCCAAACCATTTATGTTATTTTTAATACGCTTTTATTAGCTTGTTATTAAACATTTTTGTATTAACTCAGGCCATAAAATCATCAATTAATTGCGTTATAATTAACATAAATAATTGTAATATTTCCAAAAATAATTTATTTGCAAAATAACATGACGTTATTATTTTCCTATATCTTTCACAATAAATATGAACATTAAAATCATTCGAAATCAAAAGTACTTTATCCAATTTTGACTCTGAGAAAGCGCTTATGAATGTCTAAAATGCCACCGGTATTTGCCCGTTGTTTCATCCGTTATTAAAATATTATTTAATGATAACATTGAAATAGACCTACTGAGTTAATGAACTGTGTAGAATGCATTACGAATGTGCGTATGCGCAAATATTAGTAGTTGGTATGAAGCGGGCACGCGGCCGGTCCGACGGGCGCCGAGCAAGGTCGGGGGCAAACAGTAACGAGAGGCTGGGCTTTAGTGTACACTTACTGCCATATGTAAGTGCGCTTCTTACTCACAATTCTACATCAATATTGTAAAAAAAAACCACTACAAATTTTTTACATTACTTTATTTATGTTTTAGAGTTTGACGATCTACAAAATGACGATGTGATCTAATATGGTGAAGATGATAAATACCCTTAACGTAGACGAAGATTGTCTTTCAAATATAACTGCTGGAACATATTAGATTTTACGTTTGACGGTATAATTTGCCATAACGGCTTATTATGGCATTATAAAGATGTTTTCATAACAGGATTCAAACTCTTGGCGATTTACACAGTATCCGGGCACTTTCCCACAGAACCAACATTGCTCCTTTATTATAAAAAAATATCAACCCTATCAAATCCATTACTTTCTACTAAACTAATAAATAAATATTTAGGAGAAAACTTGTACACACTAGATTACGACAACCAGTTACATAATTATACAGCTACATACAGACATTAAGAATTTATATTCATTTCTAAATAAATCACTTGTGGAATCATACCTTTTAACAACACACCTACTTTCAACAGCACCACAGAATATTTACATTTGGCTGTATTGATACACAGCAGACACATAACAGATTAATACTTAACCACATTCGAGATTCAGATTTCCGTTATATTGATTTAGTTTTGTCATACATGAAGCTCAGATATAATATGTTGCTTTTCATGTTATAAATATAACTTTGAAACCGCATCTATGTCATTAATAAGATATCAAATGAAATACAATGAATTGTGTTCAAATTGGTTTCAGGAATCCATGCAAATATTATAAAGCTGGAGCGTTTGTTTGTTTGTGTGGTTGAACGCACTATTCTCAGGAACTATTGGTCCGATTTGAAAAGATATTCTAGTGTTAGATAGCTCATTTATCGAGCAAGGCTATAAGCTATATATCATCACACTAAGATCAGTAGGAACGAAGCACCAATGAAGAATGTTTCAACATCGCTTTTTTTCTTTTGTTAGTGTGGGAAACACGCTTTCGCTGCGTGTCAGCCTTAGCCAAAAGTAAATATTCCATGCCAACAAAGTCGCGAGCAGAAGCTAGTATTTTGTACATTTAAAGTAAATCAGCAGTTATAACTTAATTAATATCGTAGAGTATATAAAATGAATGAGGGTTTTAAATGTACATTCCAATACTCGTGGTAATGCCACTATCGACAAACGGTGAGGAGAAACATCTTCAAGTATGTACGTATTATATTCCCATAATATTATTGAGAAAATGTAATGAAAGAATTTGCAATTATCAATTTTTTGACGCTTGATATCTTCCAAAGCATCGTCGACTTTGGAGAGCGCACTAACACAGTGTCTTCCCTCAAGAAGAAAAGAAATATTATGAAGAGGCAGCTGTTTTTCAAAGTCTGTATTAAAATAAATATTTATGAATACATGTAAACATATGTTGTTTTATTTTAATTGTTATGATGTTATTTTATAGATATAAAGTTAACATATGTAATTTATTAATCATAAATCGTTCATTTTATATGAAACATTTGAATATGATCTCATTCGATATTAATATACAAAAAATACATTAATAAATATACTCACGTACTGCCATTTCATTCCAATGCAAATATAGCTTGTATTATGGTAATAAATAGTTGATTGACATATATATATATATATATATATACACTTACTAGCGGGCCCGGCTGACGTTGTCCCGCCCTGATTACCCCCCCGCAACCCCCCTTGTGGGTGGAATTTCGTAAAATCCGTTCTTAGCTGACCTCTACTCGGCGAAAGGAATATTCCTGCCATATTTCAAGTCGCTACGCATTATGGTTCCAGAGATATCGTGATGAGTCAATATATAGGTGGGAATCTCTTATATATATATACTAGCGGGCCCGGCTGACGTTGTCCCGCCCTGATTACCCCCCCGCAAGCCCCCTTGTGGGTGGAATTTTGTAAAATCCGTTCTTAGCTGACCTCTACTCGGCGAAAGGAATATTCCTACCATATTTCAAGTCGCTACGCCTTATGGTTCCAGAGATATCATGATGAGTCAATATATAGGTGGGAATCTCTTATATATATATATAGATAAGATAGATAGAAGATATAGTAAATATCCAAATACCCAACAGAAAATTAGGACAATCACACAAAAAGTCGGCTATCGTTACTACCTCTATAAATAAGATTAGCTTTGCTCACAGCTTCGTTTGCGTTAATATAGATTTGAACTAGCCCTTAGGAATATACGTTTTTCAGGATGAAAGTACCCTATATCCTTTTTTGTACCACTGAGCATGTATATACAAAGTTTCATTATGAATGGTCAAGTAATTAAGACGTGAAACCATAACAAACAAACAAACTTACATTCGCATCTTTTCTATACATATATTAAGAATACAAATCTAACGTGTCTGTACTTTTGGCATTTTTGTAAAATAAAAGTTGGAGTTGTCTTGGAATAAGTAATAAAATACATTTCAATCATTTTTAGAAATATCTGTCTGTCTGTCTGTCTGAACATGCATCACTGCTAAAGTGATGATTGTTCCGACCGGTTTCGGCCATGGCGACCACTTTGACCCCTAAATTTAGAAATGGCGTTGGTGCGCTCGAAGATGGCTTATGTAGCCTATCTTTGCGGCGAAACTTCGTGCACGTTGAGGGCACGTGAGTACGCCGTTCTCATAATGATATGTTATGGCAGCAGGAGGGCGAGCCTTTAACTGGTCGCGTTTGGTATCAAGGTCAGCTTTCCGCTGAGCCTCGAACTCGCGTACTTGGCTGTTCACCATTCTGCGCCATTCTGGCCGTTGTGCTGCCAAACGTTCCCAACAAGATGGCTCTATATTGCATCTCTTCATGTGCCGCTTTTGGACATCCTTGTACCGGAGGAGGGGACCACCATGATTCCACTTGCCCTCCTCCAGTTCAGAATAGAAGATGCGCTTCGCCACTCTTTCCTCCGCCATACGCGATACATGACCGCACCACCGAAAGTACTGCGTTCATGATAAAACCTCATATCCTCGAATAACATTTAGTCTTTGTTTCATTAAAATCGGTCGATTCTATGAATACTTATTGTAATTTTAATGACGAGGCGACTTAAGCACGAGTGAAGTAGATAAGTAAATGGACTTAATATGTTCAGATGATTTTATTAGTCACTGTTTTTTTAAATTAGGTTCCACGCAGACGGAGTCGCGGGCACAGATAGTAAATAATAATGTAAAATATGGAACACACTGCCATTACTTATTGTGTACTTAAATTGAACCTTGTTTCTCATCATAGTTCTCGGTTATTCAAAGCTAATTCTTTGAGTTGTTGTAACCACATCATAGGTTTGTCAACGTGATTAGCGCCTGTCATCCACTCACTAATATTTGTTCGCTACAAGTGAACCGATATTACGTCATAGACTCGTACAACCGACCCGCACTTCGATTATCACCTATATGCGTATTAGAATACGGTCTATATGATTGTGAATAAACAGTGGTAAACATTCCGGCGCGCCCGCGCGCTGCGTGTTCGCACCAAACAGAATTTACTCTTTGAGCTGCCGTGGTTAAAATCATAGATCATGAATTATAGATTAATTATACAGTATAGATTCATCGTTAATTAGTTTATAGATTGTATAATATCTAATAAGATGGCCGGATTAGATAAATCGACTAGTGTATTGAATAGATTTACGTCTTTTACACTAAAATACTTTCTAATTATTTTGTTTTTTTGTGCATAAATTATAAATTCTAGGCGAGATTTCTGTTCATTTTTTAAAGCTGTAAATATCTATAGGATGGTGTCGCCATTTTCATAGATGCGTAATTGATTCAACGTTAATTATCCATTTTTCAATAAATATTGCACATAAAAATAAATTATACATTTATCATTCTTTAAACAAAAAATCATTTCCTTATCATTTATCATACTTACGATGAAAAATATCAAAAAGATGTTAAGATCGTGTAGGGTTTAAATAAGAATGTTGAATATCTGTACTTATTTAATCTATATATCGCCAGTGGTCAGGTATGCTTTAGACAATGATGTTTAATTAGTTCTGTGTGGACAGCGTGTTTGCTGTCGCCTACTGGCGCGGCCGCCGCTCTCGCTTCTGAGAACGCCTGCCGGTTGAACATATTATTTCCTAAAAAAAAACTGTTGCATTATTTTGGAAATGTTTTATTACTTAATATACGATATACTTCTAAAATAATGTTCTTTTTATTACTATCCACCTCACCTCACCCCCCCCCCCCCCAACATAGACCGGTAGTCTATGACCAGAAGTCAAAATTCTATTGACATTACTAGATTTTCCTAGGGGGTACGGTTTTATATACGTTGAAAGGTATTAATTATTTGATTCGAGAGTTTTAGGCACTGTGTCGAGGGTTTCCACTCGTGTTTTATACGAATAAGATTTCTTGCTAAAGTTGTGATCATTTAGGATATTTCTGTATATAATTTCATCAAAACGAGAAATACTCAGATTTTCTACTTATTTTAAGAGATCGAGTATATATAACTTCTGATTCAATTGCAAGAAGTATTCTTATTCTTACCCTTCTAACATCTAAATAGGGTCGGCACAACATCTTTTCTTCTTCCACTCTCCCTTGTCAGATGTCATCTCAGTATTCATACCTTTTATACATATATCATGTTCCACACAGTTCTTCACATAAATCCTTCTTAAAAAGTAAATTATATAATTACTTAACGAATGAAAATTAAAATATTTAAAGAACATATAGGTACATTACGAACCGTTAGGTTTTCTCACAAAACATATTTATAGTTTCCGCTTCGACCGCGACGACAAAACATCTGTAATTGAGAGATCAATCGAAAACTATCCGATTACATCCCCGACATAAACCAAACTGTCTCACTCTGACATTAGTTTAGAAAGCATTTAAGTTAGAAAGAGAGAGATGCGCAACGAAGACGTTGTTAAAGCAGGTGAAGTGACCAGCGGTCAGCGAGATCGGGTTACAGTATCGTCAAGACATACCGAGGCATGTAAAGAGTAACGCGGTGAATGAAACTGACCGTTGGCCATATCGGATCGTCGTCAATGACCGTGTGAACGATATTATATTAAAATATGTTACTTACCTGGTACCATTTGATAGAAAAAAAATCACATTGATATATAAAATAATATAAAAAAGAAACATAATTTATTGTTGGAACAACCATACAATTAAATTAAATTAATACAAAACAAATTAGACAAAATATGTGTGAAAAATGAAAAAACAGTTGGCAAGCCCATTCAACATATAAGTGTAGTACAGCAGCAGTACTGTAACGCGGTAGTCCGGTGAAACTGTTAAGACCTTACTAGGTCAATAGCGTAGTCAGTTCGAGAAAAAAAAACAGTACTGTAACGCTGATTTTCTATGGGAGCCCATATGATAAACGAACGTTCAGTCGGTCATATTAATGTTACAAAATTAAAAGAACAAACAAACAGACACATACAACACTTCACAGATGATTACATTAAATAGATATAGCTACTGTAGCTACAACTTCAAGATAGTATGTAAGAAGATATATATTCGATTAATATCCTTTTTCCTTTACGTCAAATGTTGTGCCAACCCTACTTAGGTGAGATAAGGGTAAGAAGAAGATGATGATAATGATATTGTAGTATACGTAAATTAAAATCGAATGCAAGAGGCACAGACCCAATCGGTATAAAAATGATTACAGCAACCATCCCATATTCATTAAAGAACATTACCACGATTTTCAACTCATCTATATCAACTTCAACCATACCTGATCTCTGGAAAATCGCGATTATAAAACTAATTCCAAAAAAAGCCACTCCAACTGGCATTCAAGACCTCAGGCCGATTACTATACTTCCGTGCCTTTCCAAAATATTATACAAAAATGGAATATTCTTTCTAAATTTCAGTCGGGTTTCCGTAAAATAAAAGCACAACAACAGCGCTCTCAGACGTGGTTGACAATATACTATCGGCTCAGGATCAAGGCACGGGCACCTTGTTGACAATTTTAGACTTTTCTCGTGCTTTTGATACTATAAACGTAACCCTGCTTTTGCCTAAATTAAGGTATTACGGTTTTGATTCGGCTTCTGTTGAATGGTTTCATAGTTTTTTGAGTAATAGATTCCAATATGTAGAAATAGGGAGTGGTATTGGTGATAAAGTTTCATCGACTCTTATGCCAGCTGAGAGAGGTGTCCCATAGGGTTCAATTTTAAGACCTTTGTTGTTTGTTCTGTATACTCTGATATCGTTAACAGTATCAAGCATTGTAAATTTCATTTATATGCGTCTGCATTTACAATTATATTTACACTGTCTCCCACGTGATGTAAAAGAATGGGCAGATACTAACTGTTTGGTCATAAATTCGACCAAGTCTAAATTTATGGTTTTGGGATTTAAATAAAAAACAAATTGTAAATATTACGCTCAATCAACCCTCGATCATGATATCCAACGAATCCATAGAATTGTATCAGAGTCTCGTAATCTTGGTTTACTTATGGATTCCTCTCTGCGTTTTGAAAAACATGTTCTGGAGGCAACATATAATTATATGTATAGACATGAGCTTCTGTATAATATTCGTACATACATTAGTACAGAAATTAGAATAATGCTATGTGAATCGCTCATTCTGTCTAAACTAAACTATGTTGATATTGTGTATGATTCTTGTATTCTCAATAAATTATACAGAGGGTACAGAATGCCTGCGCGCATTTCTGTTTTCACATACCACCACGAACTCACGGCAGGTCTTTTTTAAACCAAGGACGACTCCTAAAAATGGAGAACAGGAGGCAGCTTCACCTGGCCACACTATTATTTGGTGTGATAAAAACCGGGAAGCCTGAATATCTATGAAAAACTAGTTTGGGCAAAATATCAGAGTAGTTATAGAACTAAAGCGTCGAAGTATATGTTATGTAAGGTCCGTTCCCTCGGCGTGGAGCCCTTGAGTACGCTGCTCGCGCGATACAGTGACACAAAATCTTACATCACTGCGACAACATTACACATATCACGTCCACACACGTGCACGCATACACGCTTACACATGCAAGTGGAAGAGTTTTATATTTTTCTCTTATCAAACTGAAATAGTTTAGAAAATTATCCGATACGAAATATATATAAGAGTTGTTGAGGTATGTATACTTGGTGCACATATATGTTTCAAAACCTCATATATGTATGAATAGTTAGCTTATCTTAGGTTAGCTAGGGGCGCCCGTACAAGGTGGCCCGGAAGAAATTCCGCGGCCAGAAGCCTCCGGCAACGGAGACTCTCCAGCCGGAGGTGGTGGAGATGGTCGTGGGTGCACTGTTCCTCGGCCCTCCGGAGCTCACCCCTCCTCCCATGCCTCCTCCTGTGCCTCTTGCCCAGGTGACAGAGGAAGCGGTGATCGACCCTCCCCCGATTACGGACGAGGAGATGGGGAGGGCGATTGAGCGCCTCCGCACCGGACGAAAAGCGCCCAGCCCTGACGGGGTTCCGGGCCGGGTGCTGGCCATGGCGCTAGGCCATTTAGGGGGGTGGCTTCGTGAGCTGTTTGACCGCTGTCTTGCAGTTGGGCAGTTCCCGAAGCCCTGGAAGATGGGGCGGCTTTGCCTCATGGCGAAAGAAGGCCGCCCCCCGGATTGTGCGTCCGCGTATCGGCCCCTCGTGTTGTTGGACGACATCGGGAAGGCGCTCGAGAGGATCGTTGCCTCCCGGGTCGTCCGGCATCTTGAGGAAGTGGGGCCGAACGTGTCGCGCAGGGGGGAATTAAGTGGATTGATGCGCCTGACCACGGAAGCCGTCACGCTCGTGGTCGGGCGCATCAGAAGACTGAGCCTTGAGGTAGCTCTCGAGAAGACCGAACGAGACTCGGCGAGGGCCACCTCCAGGGACCCACATGTATGTGGAGGGCGTCCGGGTCAGGGTGGGTACCAATATTCACGTGCTGCGCAGCGTACTGTGGCGTTGAGGGTGATACGAGGCTATCGGACGGTGTCCTCGGCGGCAGTCATGGTGCTGGCCGGTTCCCTTTCCTGGGAGCTAGAGGCGGAGGTGCTTGCCGCCGTATATAAATATACGGCGGTTAAGAAACTGATGGGGGAGCCTCCGGCTCCCGGGGAAATACAGGAGAAGAGAAAGAGAGAGAGGGAATATAGGATGAAAAGGTGGAGGCAGGACCTGGCGGACGCGCGTTACGGTCGATACACGATCGACGCCGTCCGTCCGGTCCTGCCGGATTGGTGTAAACGGAAGTAGGGCTCCCTGACGTTCTGTCTGGTGCAGGTGCTGACCGGGCACGGGTGCTTCGGTTGGTACCTTCACCGGATAGCGCGCAGGGAGTCGACCGCCGTATGTCACGAGTGCGGCGTTGAACCGGACACCGCGCAGCACACACTTTCGGAGGAAGTCGTCTCGCAGAAGGAGGCGGTGGAGAGGGTCCGGGAGGAGAACCCTCAAAGTGACTCTCTCCGCCAACGGAGGACAGGCAGGAGGAGGCGGTAGTTTGACCGCCGCCTCCTCCCACCGTGGCCGGACCTAGGGAGGATGGGTCGGGGGGCCCATCTTCCCATTGCACAGGTCCGGCGGACGGAGGAGCCGACCGTCGTGTACATGGTTGTCTCCTAACAAGACGGGGCCCGGCGGCGGCGTTTTTCGTTGCTGGGCCAACCGCTGGGGCGGCACGATGAAATCTATAGAGATCTCGTGTCGCCCCAACTATAGCGGCAGACGTACACCGTGGGGTTTTAGTCCGTGCGAGTTGGACATAACCCATTCTCTCCCCCGAGAGGGTGGGTATCCATAAGAGATTTCCCCATGTAAAAAAAAAAAAGATAGGTCGCGAATTGCATGTATCAGGCAACAACCCAAGCCGAGGTGTGCCGCGCACCCTTGAGCTAGTTGTCAAAATAATATAGGGAGAGGAGAGAGGAGAGGGCAGGGGAGATGGGCCTCCGGCGCTCTCATTGACCGAACGAAACGCAACAATGCAAGCACTGTTACTTCACGTCGGTTTTCTATGAGAGGGTGGTACTACCCCGGGCGAGCCGAACCATTCATGCTGAAACCAGTAATAGTTTCAGCGTGGCTCTACCACCATTTTATTAGTATCACTGTGTTTGTAAATTAAAGGTTTTGCATCTAATATGTGTTGAATATATATTTTTAGCTACGTCTGCAATTGCTTCTCATATATGTTGCTTTATATATCCTACTAATTGTATTTATTTCCCCTGTATACAATATGTACTATATTATCTCTGCGTTACTTGTGTTCCCTATATATATTATATTTCATAATTTTAAATCTTTTAAAACTGAAAATCAGCGCTAAGTGTTTCCTTATAACACTTGCATATGCAGAGCTGGATTCCATTTCGTAATGCTGCGACATGCACATTTTTATTCACTTTTGTATATTTGTAAATAATGCATATGAATAAAATATTTCTTTCTTTCTTTTTAGGGCTTTAAAGAGCTGGGAAAAAATCGTAAATTTCATTCATTTATAATTGTGCACAGACCACAGGGTCTATGCACGTTTGGGTAGTGTAGGAATACGTTCGATAACACTTCATCAACAGTATAATGCACGACTTACCTTGTTGTCTAGGTTTTGCCACACCGCTGATGTAGTCGGGTAACGTATGTGGCCGCTGAATACTGTACAACTCAAGTTCGGTGTTATAGACCGCGGCACACTCACAAATTCCTTTTGTAAAAACGTTTGTTACGCGAAATTGTTCGTTGTGTAGTGATTTCGTTAAGTGAAGAAATTTTGTTATGCGACGACGTTGTGTGATCTCGAGCAACAGTAATGTGTCCGTTAGATGTCGCACGAACAAAAATGCAGTAATCACAGGAAGTTATGCATGGATTGGTTAAAAAACCAACCCCTGTGGTTGGTGCAGCGAACGTAAGCGATATGAGCTTCGCGAGAAAAGATTTCATATTGACGATGTTCGCACAATAATTGTTATTTATCCGTTTTTATTCTTACTTTTAGGGGTGCTAGTGTTACTCGCGTTTACAGGAAGTGTACCTCTCATTCCCCTGCACGTGCTTCCCGGGTGTTGCTAAAAAGTAACACATTTTTGTCCGCCGCACTGTCCCACATAAATTGAATCACACGGTTCACGTGTCGCGTAACACCATTCATTTGAAATTGTAATTATTGACGGATTGTGAGGAGCTTAGGTCAGTTCGAAGGGCAAATCGAATGTATTGTATTACTGTTGCGATATATCCGGGTTGGAATTTTCAATTGTCAATAAGCGCCAAAGTTTAATAAATTAAAAACTTAAATAAAAGTTTACTATGTAATGGATGTTTGAGCAGTTTAAGAGATGTAGATAATTTAGTAGCGGGTATTTTGTTTGTTTGCGTAGGAGGTTACTACAATTTTGCCCGATTGAATTGCGATCACCAGACTCCAAGTGTAACACTTGCCAAAGTGGTATTCTTACGCGTATCATATTCCGAAGTTCACCATTGCCTACCCAACAGCCGTGCTTACAAATTGACATGATAAAATTGATCGGCCATCTCTCAATAGTCGCTGTTATTCTTGGATTGTACTATATTGACCACCAAACACATAATCGTAATTTTGCTATGATACTAATAAAAATAAAAAAAGGTTTTAAGTACAAATCTCAGTGAACCCTTTGTTACATTTCTCAATTCTAATACCTTGGCTATATTAGAATCAAATGTAGGTATATTTTTGTGTTAAAATCAATATTAAAGAAAAATAGAACTTTCTATTTTTCTTTCACTTGAAGGAACAAGTCAGAAAAATCTTAGTGATACTGACAAAGTGAATGTAATAATATTCCCACATATGAATTGATGTAATTCAAGTAAATACTGTAACTGAGTTATCGAACTCAGAGGGCAGTGCAACGAGGCGAGGTGCTGTCGTCTGTGTCGCAACGCTTAAACCCGATCTAATTCGGTTCGGTACAACTCCAGCAGACTGCGCTATAAATTCTACCGGACCCGGCTGAGCACCGCGTGAAGCCGCCTCGCGTTACAACATACCATCTCCAGTTTAATTGACCACTAAGGTATAACTTATGTTTACGCTTATTACCCGGTAGTAACATTTACACGCAGCCTCTGTTAAATGCCTGAGTTAAACTACAGTAGGCCATTCTATATCAAGCAGTACTCGCAAGTTGTTTCACTGCAGAATTGTCCTCATTTATTTTGCTCTTGATATAATTTGTTAATTGTTGAAGTGAAATCTTATTTAGGCGCGTTGAGCGGTATTTTTGTGGCAAGAGATAAATTTATAATTTCACGTCATGACATGTTAGTAAGCATGACCGATTGTATTGCGCTTACGCAGCTTGCGTCGGACTAGTTACGCGTAGTATAAAAGCCGGTGTACATGTAATATTGATATTTTATATTAAGACTGTGCAGCCTATTATATGTTTTATGAATTAATACACTGTATACAAAAGTATATAATTATTATTCGGAGTGCCAATACATGTGAAAGAGAGACTAACAATAATAATTTCAATTTACATATTATGAAATTTAAATAATTCACACTATAATTAATTTAAAAATTCAAAAGAGAACATAGTTTCAATTTCATTGTTTTGAGATTCCACTTCTGTCGTCAGTCCTTACGACTGCATCAACTTTTTTTATTTCTTATGTAGTTTCGCTTTTGATAATATAAATTAAAATAAATATGTTGAAAACTCAAATTACATCACCAGGAATTACATAGATATGATGGCTCAGTGTTAGCATGTTCGCGCACTACGGCAATCGACGTAGTTCGAATCTCTTCAGTGAGCCGGACGTGCCATGAAGGAAAACATCGTAAGGAAACCATAGCATGGTGGTAGAGTTTTTTCAAAAGCTTACTCGCTATCACTCTTAAGTTGAAAATGAATCGCTAAGCACTAATTGAGGGCTAATTCTTGTCTAGGTTTTGCATTACACTATTTTAAGCCCCACCGTGAATGAAACTCAAACAAAACGAATGAATCATTAAAAAATGATGCTATCAATATAGAGTACGTATTCCAAAATAAATTAACCATGTCTTGTCATAATTAAATGTTATTGTGATTACATGGAAGACATAAAACTAAGTTATTTGTTCTTCTGTAAGATATATAGAAACTAAAATTAACCATTTTAGTAAGATAAAAAAGAGCGGTAGAAAACGAATGTTTATCACTTTACAAACGCTACATTTGATTTAATGATTTAACTCCAGTAAATATTATTTTACGTGACCATATACATAACAAACATATTATCTATATACATAATAAGAATGTAAATCTAACATGTCTGTACCTTTTAGGTTTTTGTGAAAAAAATTGTTGCAGGTGTCTAGGAATAAGTAACAAAATTTCGATCATTTTTTAGAAATGCCTGTCTATCTGTCTGTCTGTTTGTATGAACACGCATCACTGCTAAGGTACTGCATTCACAATAAAACCTCACCAACAAAATCATAAATTATATATTCGAATAACATTTAAGTCGTGTTTTCATTAAAATCGGTTCACTCTATCAAAAGATATTGTAATTTTAATGACGACGCGACTTAGTACGAGAGAATAATAGACAAGTAAATAGACTTAATACATTCAGGTGGTTTTTTAGCCAATGTTTTTTTTAATTAAATTCCACGCGGACGCAGTCCCAGGCACAGCTAATCTATACTATAATAAAACTGTAACAAAGCCAAATCTGTACATTAAATATTTTTTGAAAATTTTGATCGGGGTAGACTTTGTTATTGATATAGAAGCCAAAAATAATCCTTTTTGTCTGTCTGTCTTTCTGTCCCTGTGAATACGCATCACGCTAAAAGTACTGAACTGATTTTAACGAAACATGACACAGTAATAAATAATATTACAAGGTTACATTTAGGATACCTTTTGTCCCATAATACGCAAGAGGTTCTTCAGGATAACGAAAGACAAAAAATTGTAGTTAATGTAACTAGACTTTTTTACAAGACTTAGTACAAGAGCCAGCAACGTTGGAATAACGAGAATTTTAGAAAAGCTGGTACTTCTATATGAAAATATATTATGCCCTTCGGATTCAGGATACCTGATAGCCGGATAACGTTGTGTTTTTTAATGCGCATCACACATTTACAGGTCAAAATTTTGATTTATAAATAATTTAAGGAACATTTTTTTCAGTCACTTTTAAACGCTATTAAAAACATGAATTTATCACTGCCAGACAATTTTGTTATTGACAATAATGTGCCCGATGATATTCTTTATAAATAAAATAATTCATTTCAAACCATTTTATTTTTTCCATTGCATAGAACATATTTCATTTTATTAACCTTTATGATATTGAGATTTCACCGTAAACAATGAAAAACAACGATAAACGTAATAATAGTGCTCAGGTTAACCTCTATAAACTTGAAAAAGTCCAAAACCAGGCCATGAAAATTATCGGGGGTTTCATTAAAAGTACTCCTATTCATGTTATGGAAAGCGAATTGAGCATATGTCCGTTACATCTTAGGAGACAATATTTAGCTGGCAAAATTCTATTTAAATTTAAGTCATTCGAAAAAACGAACTAACTAATGTATTAGAAGAACTGTCCACCTCTTTCCAATCACTCTATTGGCGTAAGATAAAAAAACCATTATTAGTTTCTATTTTTTCTCAATATAAAAATACTCCAATTCAAACAAGTATAAAACATGAAATGTTCCCTTTACACACCTGGGTCGATAACATTGATTTGCACAATATAATTAAAATAAATGTAGATGGTATTTGGAAGCCAAAGCGTCAATATGATATTCTTAAAATAAAAGATATTTGTCTTCAATATATAAATAAATATTATCAAAATTTTGTTAAAATATACACTGCCGGATCTAAAGCTGGTAATTATTTAGGAGCCACATTTTTTGAAACAAATTCCAAAACTTTTATGAAATTTCAAATTGATGAAAATATTTCAATTATGCACACTGAATTGATAGCAATTGCAGAGGCCTTATCATTTGCACAATCAACTGAGTCCATTAAGATTGTTATTTTATCCGATTCAAAAAATGCTCTTCAACACGTAGCTCGATGTACCTCGACTTTTCGAGGAATACCGACAACCTACACTATTTTAAAGCAATTACTAGATTTCAAAGCAAAGAATAAAGTAATTGTTTTACAATTGATCCCTTCTCATATAGGTATAACTGGGAACGAAAGAGATGATCTTTTAACTAGAGAAGGATCCTCCGAAAGTGCTCCTATTAATATTTTACCAACTTACTTGGATGTATGCTCAGTATTTAAAAATAGCTGTTACTCGCATTGGAAGGAATAGTTTGATGAGCGTTCTAAAACAAAACGAATATGGTACAGAACGATTCAGCCACATCCCTTAAGGTCACCATAGATTAATGACAGTACGATTTGCCGTCGGGAAGTAGTAAAAAGTTCATGTAAAAAGTTCGCCTACCTGATCCGAAAAGTACCATCACCACTCTGCCAGAGTTGTGTGCTCATCGATGATGTGCACCACATTCTAGCAGAACGTGTTCGAAGCGAAGATAATAGATTTTGGCTTAATGCTTCTGGTTCGTTCCACACTGGTTTGTACAATTCGTTATTGCCTGACCCCATTTCGAAAGATGCCAAAGAATTGTACTAAATTAATATAAGCTATTATTAAGTTTATTGTCATTCTTATTGTTATGTAGTTGTATGTCACTTAGGTGATATAGTCGTTACGTTAAAAAAAATAATAATAATATTACAATTACAGCTATCTTAACATGGTTTGGACATACTTATTTTATTAACAAAAAAATAGCATCGGGCACATTATTGTTAATAACAAAAATGTCTGACAATAATAATTTCATGTTTTAGTAGCGTTTCAAAGTTAGTAAAAACAAAACATTCAAAACTTATATAAAAATCAATATTTTGGCCTGTAAAGGTGCGATATGCACTAATAAACGCAACGTTTACCGGCTACCAGGTAGCCCGCACGCTGTTCGGAAGTACATAAAGATATATAAAAAACCCGCTTATTGAAATTCTTTGTCGAAACCGTTGCTAGCTCTTAGACAAATAGTTACAGCCAAGTGACATTTGACGCGTCGTGCTCATATCTTTTTAATATTTATATTTTTCTTCAATACAATGGAGTGTGAAAAAGTTTTAATACAAGTTGAAAATAGTTATGATATCATTCAGTGTTTCATTTATCATTACTTATTTTATGAATATATTTTATCGTTTAATTTACAATTTAACTCTATCAACTTAATATTTTATAATGTAAACTCTACTGACTGTATAGTAAACGTCTACAAAAAAGGGAAAGGAACTTCGTTAGAAACTGGGAATCCATAGACCTCTAAAGCTTTTTTTCACATTTCCGCTAATATATGTAGTGTAGTTTTTATTTTAATTGAACCCGGTAGATGATGCTACGAACGGGTTGTACGCTTATTTTAAAAGATTTTTCACATACCATCTGGGTATATGTTTGAGTGAGTCCCTTGATAGTTTGGATTCACAATTGGAAACCGTAGGTGTGGCTGCAATAAGGTTTTATGTTTATTAAAAGTTTTCGCGTTTAAAAATACAATTGACACCAGTGATAACCGATTTGGAGCAGACGAAGTAGCACGGGCCAGCTAGTATTAAATAATCTCGTTTAAATATTGAAACACAAATAAACAGTTTATATAAACTTATCATAAATTCTAACAATCGGATTAATGTATCGACAGAAAACGGGTCAAGATCAACACGAAACAATCGACATTCCTCCGCAGTGAAGGGAATTAGTTTGAGACACATCGTGAATTATCGATCAAATCAGCTTGTGAACGCATTAGTACATGAAATTATTAGCTCAATGTTCATCGTTTGTCGAAGCTTGTAACGTAGCCTTATTGATTAATTGATAATTCGTTTGTTATTTCATTTCTTTTTTCTTACGTTTTCTTTACTTCTGGAGCAATAACAGCCGCCTAGAATTGTCTTCGTTTATATCTTTTCAGATAACAGGAGTTTTGCAAACGTACTTGACATCTATTGTTATATTTTGGCCATTTGAAATACTATATTTATAATTTATACCTTGTCTATTATTACAAAGTGCCATTAAAATCAGACAGAGTCATCTATCTTCATACATTTTCACTTTAAAAATACTAACACGAATAGTATTATTTTAATTATTTATACCATCATAATGTTCAACCATTTACTAACTTACAAAGATATTTTCAAACATTTACCGTTGGTTCCGTTTGAATATAACAACTTTTAAATTGTCTAATTTATGTTATTATTTCTTTATTTGTTCTTTTGTTAGGTGTCACCTTTTATATTAAATAAAATTAGGCAAGGAGAGTAAACAGAAATACTAGCGTATGACTTATAGTTTCTTGCTCCTTGGAGTAAGTGTGAGAACTGCGCTATATTCATAACAATGAAAAAATAAATATGGAAATGTTGCGCCACCTTGAAACTCTTAATGAATCAATATGATAGTAATACATACAAACTATATATACTCATAGATATTTATGCATTTATTCATTATTAAGCAAATTGTATTGGAAATTATTCTATAACTTAATACACAGGTAAATTCATGGAAGGTAAAAAAATGACCAATTTATTTGACATCCAGTAGTTGAACGATCAATAATTTAGAATGAACAGTAACAGTAGCTAAAGAGCTTGCCCTAATCCGAATCGAATCGGTATACGTTTTCAATAAGCATCGATTCGAGAGGATAGTTCGTGAGTTTGATTCGTATCTTTTTTTCCGTGTGTGGGAAACGTTTTTTCAATAACAAGTTAACCTTTTTACGGTGTACAGTGCTCGGCTGAGGTTATAAATATCGTACGTTATGGCCGCGGTCGACTTTGATGTGCGCGTTTTATCCCAATTGCTACAGAATTTTTTTGTAGTCCGTACCTCGATATCGGTGATGTCTAGTTATTTTTTCCAATTTCATGCTTACCTTTTTGTTGTGGGGTTGGTGTACATGTTTAAAAATTTGTCAACTTTTCAAGTTAATCGTTGCTCATTTTATCAATGTGCAGTCAATATTTTAATGACCAATCAATAAACCTTAAATTCACATAAAATTTAAGATATTTTTATTAGCAAAAATATTGTTATTAAAATCTAGATTTGACTAAATATTTAAGAAACTTCGCATCATTTTCGAGTTTATTACTTACATTATTCTATAAGATATAGTTCAGTCTATTTAATTTTATTATTATACTAGCTGTTACCTGCGATTCTGCATGCATTTTTTTAAATGTATTAAAGAAACGTAAAACATGTAACGTGTACATTAAATATGTGAATACTAACAGTGTGTCGAATGGGATGGGATATCCCATCAGCAACATACCCGGAACTTTAACCTACTATATACCACCCTCAGTGCTCACTTACACTTTATAAGAAAGTAATGAAAGTTTTAACCTATACATTATTGAATAATATGTGTTAAAACTTTTATTATATAGATATAATTAAGTTATTCTTATACGTTGCTATAATCACAAAGTTATGTAAACGCAAGCATGGTAAATATAACAAAATGGCCGCCATATTGACCAAACAGATAATATAATTCAAGTTACATACAAACATATGACTTTTAAATATATTTATTCTTGGAGTCCAGTACAGCGCACGTCTCACGCGCATGTTTACAGTAAACATCATACTTTTGATCAATTTCACACGAACGAATACATAGGTAACAGTTCATCACTACACAGTGTAAAACAAAGTCCTCTGCCACGTCTGTCTGTCTGTTCGCGATAAACTCCAAAACTACATAAAAGATTTTCATGCCGTTTTTACCAGTAGATAAAATTATTCTTGGGGAAGGTTTAGGTATAATTTATCAAGGTTTTCTTTTCATTATCAGGGCGGGACAATATCTGCCGAGCCCGCTAGTTTAAAATAAAATAGCTCATTAGTTAATTATCTGCCTGTAAAACTCTCGTGATATCGGTCCAACTTATTTGAAGATAGCACTGCGGATGAAGTTTTGGCTAAGAAAATAAAATAGTCTAAGTTATTTCTTATATTGTGAGTTATCTGCCAGTGAAAGTGCCGTGAGAGTAGGTTCAAGCATTTCGGATATTCTACTGCAGCCGAAGGCGGATTAAAAACCTACGTTACTTCTTATGGGGTTAGCGATATGCCTGTAAAATTCCCGTTAGTACCGGATAAATTAAAAAAAATGTTATTTGTAGCCATATTTTAACAAAGTATAATAGTAACAAAGAGTTGTTATTTTAATATTACATACACACACTTTATTTTTATAATACGTAATAGATTGCAAATCAAAAATTGGGAACAAACCTAACGTATAATAAACTTTTTGAATAGGAACACAAAGTAAACTTTGAAAATGTTTGCGATAGAAACTTACCACGATACCATGGCAACCTATACAAGTATAACGCTAACACGCAGCGAAAGCTCTCAAAAGGAAAAAAGTGATCGAATTTGAAGCATTATTCATTGGTGCTCTGCTCCTATTAGTCTAAGCGTAATGATGTATAGTATTAAGCCTTTCTGGATAAATGAGCTATCTAACACTAAAAAAAATCAAATCGAACTAGTAATTCCTAAGATTAACTTGTTCAACTAAACAAACAAACAAACTCTTCAGCTTTATATATTAGTATAGATTTATTGCTTTCAGTTAATATGCACAATTGGTTATTTGTTCTTTTATTAAAATGAAGTAGTAAACAAGAATTTATTTTGGTAGTCACTCTGGATTATGGCTATGTACCAAATTCGCATAGTTCTGTTATTGTTAGAAAGTATTCTGTTACTGGCCACAGTGTACTGTGTTATTGGTATAGTGCCAGTATAATTACCTTTTGGGAAAACTCAGTTAACTCTACTCATATGAATAAATGTATAAATATGTTAACAAATAAATTACGTCATTCATTAAAAAACGTAACAAACGTTAGTATTTTTTCATCGAGTAGTCAACCTATAAACGCGAACGTTTTATGAATGGCGATATTATAAATTATGCATGTGTTTGCCTTTTGCAAATATGAATTATGTTAACAAGACACTTTGTTATGTTAATATTTATTAATTTACTACGATAATATAGATGTCAATGATAAAAGCTTTATCGGATTTAATGTTTAGCTTTTTTGAAAATTACTCGACTTGTAGAACTTGGAAAGCTACTTCCCGAGAACTATTAAAAATCTCTGTAATTCCTGATGTAACATTTGGAAAACTTGCGTAAACGAGTAATAAACTGAAATCTGATCATGACGTCACATGCGCAAAGCATATAGTCACACGACGTAACCGACACGAGGCCGGGACTCGGGTAGCGCGCGCCCACAAACCATTGACTTTTGACTCTTCAGTTAAGCCCCATAATATAATTGTGAACGAAATCCGTACCTATTACCATACAATGGGCGACTCGGTTCCGTCGAGTCAGGTCTTCAGGGTAGAGAAAAAAATAACAATCGCTAATAACATTTATGCAACGGCTTAAACTGAATTGAGTTACGATTGAAATTAAACTTAAAAGTGCGAGAATACGATATAATGTGGATTGTTGGTGTGCGAATATGGTGCATTGTGCGCACCGATGGGAGGTTGGCAGCCGTCCATCGGAACGACCCATCACGAACGACTGACGAGTGACAAGTCTAAAAAACGTCATTGTAACTCAGCCAGTGGTTCAAGCATACTCAGTTTTGAATTATGGCTCGGGACGGGATGTTTTTGCGCTCTGCGGTGAGCGAAGCGCGCGGCCCAAGAAGCGATTGCATTTTGTTAACTAATACGATTATCTATGACGATTTGTGTTTTGTCCAATGCGTGTCCGTCATGAAGAAACCTTGGAAAATTTATTGTTGCTCTATATTCTTAAGATTGTAATATATACACATCACTATAAAATGTTAGATGTACAAAATGGAGAAATAAATCATCATCAGGTTGTACGAGGCTCATGGCAGGGCCATAGGTATTTTCCCGAAAGAAGGTATGAGCATAATCAACAACCTACGATCTATTGACTATTCCAAACCATGAAAAAATCAAGTTTTGGTTTCTTCACAATGTTTTCCCTCACCATCAGTCGATAGTGCTACCAATTTAAATGAGTAAATGTACATGAATTCTCAAAAGATTGTTGGTACTAGACGGGGTTTCAAACTTACAGACGTCGCATTGATATTCCACCCGTAAAACTATTAGACCACCACGACTTTTACTAGTTTATTAGTCAAACAGTTATTATTGCACTAGTCATTTTACATCAGTTAATCTACAATGCTATATAAAATTAGCCGTGGTGCTATTGTCTGAAAAGAAAGATTTACTTTCAACATAGCGGTAGTCGACGCCTCAAAATAACGAATGCTGTGACTTATAATGTTTGCTTAACATATATTTCAAACGGCCTTGCCATAATAAGTAGTAATATTTACGAAATAGATATATATTAGAGAAATCCCAAACAATTACAACAACTAATAAGTACCTTATCACCACAAATCGCAATGTCATTTACTGTATTATAATGAATGAGTTGCCATAAATCAAAATGATGTTACTATTTTTTTACCAACAAGCTGTAACGCGTAACCCATAACCCACAGCATATGAGAAAAGAAGATATATTCTCGACATAATAATATATAAAGTAAATTTTCAAAAAAAAGTATTAACCGACTTCAATATCAATCAAAAACCCATAAGGCACTAAAAAGCGGAAAATAAATAGTTTATCAAATTAATCAAATTAAATAAAACATGTGAATATGTGTGCTACCTAGAGATATATTAGAAGTCGGTGCCAACGGAAAATCGTATCATCTACATAGGTACAAAAAGTTTAAGTTCACTCTCGCGTCTCTGTAATACTTTTCTACCTGGAACAAATTTGAAATTTCGGTTGGCACCGATTTCCAATACATCTCTAGGTAGCACACATATTCATATGTTTTATTTAATTTGATTAATTTGATAAACTATTTATTTTCCGCTTTTTAGTGCCTTATGGGTTTTTGATTGATATTGAAGTCGGTTAATACTTTTTTTTAAAAATTTACTTTATTTTGAAGTCGGTTAAAAATATTAACTATGACCACGGCTCTGCACGCGTTTGTTACTATTTGTTGTAATTAATAATTTACCAAAATGTATGTTGTGCAAATATTCTCTGTATTAAATTATATAAAAGTTGAGTACTATAACGCCACCTATTGCAAGTTATAGTAAATTTCGTACAAAAAAATCCATGATAAAATACCTAGGTGTGTCAACTTTCATGGTGATCAGTGAAATTTATCTCATATATGTACATATGTTGGTATTAACATCTTTTTATATATAGACAATACACATTCTTACAATGTAAATATATCATTAATAAGAACTAGTTTTTCGAGGATCCGTATCGACCAATATTCATAAGTTTTGTCGGCGAACTCCATAACTGTAGTATTAATTATTTTATAATAATTTGTTTTTATTTTATACGTTTTTTTATTACTAGAGAGCATTATTACGTTTCTGCTAAGGATAAATACAAACTATTAAGTTTATCAAGAATATATATCGCTCTCTTGTATATATTCTATATAAGAGTATATAAAGGGCCCACTAGTCTTTACATGTAAAAATCAATGTTTGTATGTTTGTCCGCTATGCACGCCGAAACTACTGAACAGATTGTGATAATAGTTTAGGGGGGTATTCTGAGGACGATCGAGAGTGTTCCTGGCTCAAAAAATTTATACGTATAAAAATAAATGTATTTTTAAAATATATTAATGAAATTGCTTGCCTTCAAAAAAGAAAGAGCTTTTTCTTCTTATTATAATTTTTGATATTGTTTTGACATGTTTGATATATTTCAGTGAAACATCAGTTATCACAATTAATCAATTCCATTTGTATCAATGTCATTGTTTAGGAATGTATGTAGTTCTGGCATGGATACGAGGACATAGTGGGATCCAGGGTCATGAAGCTGTTGATCTTATTGCTAAAGAAGCTATCCAGGCGGGATATTTTGATCACTATAAAATTTATGTTCAGGATTTATCGTCCCCAAACAAGACTGATTTGTTTGCATGGAACTCAAACTGTGTAGTTTTAAAGTTACAATTAGGGTGGTACTGAACGGGCCTAGATCATTTGGAGTTTAGACCTCAGATGATGTAAAATAAGCTTTTTGAGAGTTAGGCAGTTAGTCTGCAAGGCTGTTGTTGAAACATTAGTAATTCCTTATGCTAATCAACGACACGTGTGACGGAGGCGAGATTTCCCCTATTATAGAAAACGGTCGACATTCTGACACGGCCGCTTCACAATGCCGATATATCGTCGGTCAGCCGCCGCCTGCAACTTTCTACGGAGCGACGCCTTGCATACTTAACCACATTTGCTGGAACATATCCGGGCATTTTAATCCGTGTGTGAATTGTTTGTTGTTCTGCTGGAAAGTGTGATGATATTGTTTCATGAAGAACGTTTATTGGCTATCATTAAAAATTGATAGATTCCCTTTAAGCTCAAATCAACACGTATGAATGTTAGTGACTTTTTAACTTTCCTATAAGCTTACATGGACAATATTTAGTTAAAACTCAGTTTTTAGTTTCATAACATTATGACCACCTTCATTAATTAGACTGAAGGTTTTTCTTTAATTATTTTTTATGACACTACTGAAAAAAATGTATTGAGGCTCTCTGATACCAAAAAAATAAATATTATTCCAAATAAACTAGCAGAGCATTATTTATAGTTGAACGTAAATTTCACACAAATACAATTATTTTTTAAGTGTTTTTTTTTGCTACAATTTCCGCTTGAAGCGGCACGTAGAGCTAAGACTCAGGTCATAGAGCAACGCATCAGCACCGCACTCACGTACCAAGCTCTACTTAAGCAATGACATATATATAACTGCCGGTGTTGCTTCATATACGTATATTTAATATTTATTTATCAAGAGTATATTCCATTAGGACTGTATTGGCTTGTTAAGATAGTAAAAAGATCTAACATAAACGATATTCACATTCCAATGATTCGGATGCAATACTTATGTTTATACTTTACAGTACAACATTACTTAGAATCAGGAATAAGACGATGATAGAACCTGTGTTTGTTTTCAGGTAAAGGAACCTTACAGACTGGAACATATGTTAATAGCTGATGTGGTTCTCAGGCAAAAACGACAAAGATTCTTTAATATAATAATACTATCCGCGCGTCGCGAGTTATTTCAAGCTAAGCGTAGATTGTAATGAGTAAACAATAAACGTGTTTGTACGTTACAGAAAATTCCGCAATGTTCGGAAATTATAATAAATTCTATGTATGTTTCAAACTCTACAGTATTTAAATATTTGCTTCAATGACCTTTGACTTCACAACCTGCGACTATTTGATTCCGGTTTGAATCCGCATATCATTGTACAGGATTTACATAATGCGTATTTAATTTGCGAATTATCATAATAAAGTAATTATATTATAATATTTCACCATTAATCACTGCTCTCTTGTTAGGTTTTTATGAAATTTTTACTTTTAGAAAATGTCATAATGGGTATATATTAATTTGTTTAACATTAATTTAAATAAACGATGAACTGGAATTCATAATTACTTGGCGACACGAAGACCACGTGAGTTACCATTCCTGTAACATTGATATTAATATTCAAATAAAAAGATTATAAGATTGGTCTCGAGATCAATGTAGGAAGGTACAAGTATATACGACTAGGTGCGAATAATGAAACATCGCTTTTAATAAGGGGAGAGGGGGAGGAACCAGTCTCCACTTCCACATACCTTTCAGGCCGGCATGACAGCGGCGACCGGCGATAGATAGTATGTCTTTCGGTGGTCGCCATTGTTTTTGGATTGTACTATGCTTACCATCATGCACAGTACAGTCACTTTGCCGAGCTACAAAAAAAAAAAAAAAAAAGTGTCACGTCACCAATTAGACACACAGAGCTTCAAATTGCACCCCGAATCGCCAAAGCAAAAGACGCCTTCGCATGGCTCCGGGTCCTATGGTAAGCAAAGTACCTCTCTAAAAAAGTGAAACTTAAAATATTTAAGTCTAACGTCAAGTCATTCTTGCTGTACGGGTGTAAAACACAGAATAATACTAAAGAACCCACACATTAGCTCCAAAGTCATCGTCAACCGCAGCCTACGAATCTTGACAAAGTTATGGCCAGAGGCAATCAACAATATATTCCAAATACAGATCCCATAGACCATCAAATGCGACATTGAAAATGCACTTGGATCGGCCACATTTGGAGAAGCTACAACAACCACATTCCTAAGCGGGCACTGGAATTCCCAGAGTAGGCGGAGTTGTGGTCGACCTAAGCAGACCTGCTGGCGATCGGTACTCACAGAATCTTCTAAGAGCACGCTTGTTTGGAGTGAGGTGAAGAGTGAAGCCATCTCCAAACGTAATGAAAAGGCATCGTGTCAGCCTTTTGTCCTAAAAGTTTGAGGTCATAGGATTTCAAGAGAAGGAGAGTGGTAAGTTTTATAATTAACTAGCGACCCGCCCCGACTTTGCATGGATATAATGTATTAATATAGCATCATAAGTCTCTAAACCATTCAGATCCATATTTTGCCGTTCTGATATTTTCAAATTGTCATTCGTAAGAATCTATGCTTATTTTTAATATTAGTTAATAAATAAGTAACCTTCATTGAGTGACAAAATCATTAGGATTTCATAGTGAAATCAATCAATATTGATGGAAAGATGAACAAAAATTTAAATTTGAAAGTCGCGACGTCGGTCGGTATATATTCGCATACCGAAACTCACAATAACAACACCCAAAAACATTGTACAGTATGGTATGAGGATTTCTTTCTGTATCGATTCGGTCGCAAGAGTTCATTAGTATTCGAGGCGCGATTCCAACGCGCACGGTCGGCAAGTTGCTCTATTTGGCTGGTAGCCTTGTAGGGGCAGGCACGGCGCGACGCGGCACCGCGCGACACCGGCACCGGACGTCTGCCCGATACCCGACACTTGTCTACGTGATACTGATGCATCCCGCTTCTGACTCGCGAATGCTGCCCTTATCTGTTGACAATGATATATGCACTGTTTCGTTATATCCAAACAGAATTATTGATGTGGGTCAGATCATAACATAACATAAGAGAACTCAGCAGCACGTGAAAAGTTGCGCCTTAGTAGAAATATGTATGGTTGGTATAATTACACGGTTGAACCTTTTTTCTTTTACGTGGGGAAATCTGTTATAGATACACCACCCTCTCGGGGGAGAGAGTGGGTTATGTCCGACTCGCATGAACTAAAACCCCACGGTGTACGTCTGCCGCTATAGTTTGAACTTTTTTTTTATCGTGGGGAAATCCACGGTGTACGTCTTCCGCTATAGTTGGGGCGGCACAAGATCTCTTTAGACTTCATCGTGCCGCCCCAGCGGTTGGCCCAGCAGCAAAAGCCCCGCCGCTGGGCCCCGTTTTGTTAGGAGACAGCCGTGTACACACCGGCCGTCTCCTCCGTCCGCCGGACCTGTGCAATGGGAAAATGGGCCTCCCGACCCATCTTCCCTGGTCCGGTTACGGTGGGCGAACGAGAGATCCAGTCCTACCGCTAGAGCCAACGTGCTACGCTGTTCTCTGACTCAGATAGAGTATGTTGCGTGGTGTCCGGGTCAACGCCGCACTGATGGCCTACGGCGGTCGGCTCCTTGCGTGCCATCCGGTGCAGGTACCAACCGAAGCACCCATGCCCGGTCAGCATCTGCACCAGACGAAATGTCAGGGAGCCCCATCCCCTCTGGTACTATTCCGGGAGGACCGGACGGACAGTGTCGACCGTGTATCGACTGTAACACGCGTCCGCCAGGTCCCGCCTCCACCTCTCCACCATCTCTTCTCTCATTACTCTCCTCCTTTTCCCTATTTCTCTGGGAACTAGAGGCTTCCTCAACCGTTTCTTAGCCGCCGTATATTAATATACGGCGACAAGCACCTCCGCCTCTAGCTCCCAGGGAAGGGAGCCGGCCAGCACCATGGCCGCCGCCGAGGATACCGTTCGGTACCCTCGTATCGCCCTCAATGCCACGGTACGATGCGCAGCTCGCATCTATAGTTTGAACCTCGCTGAAATTCTAGTAACATGTTGAACATACTCTTAGATATACTTAGAATGCATAAATAGGTGCTTGGGATTTTAAAGTTTCAAATTGTAGCTAGATAAAAAAAAAAAAACAAAATAAAAATATGTTATAATCAGTACTATTTATTTCGCAGACAGTTTGGGTTCCACAGAATTTGGGTTATTATAGATTTTAAAGTTATTGTACTATGACTGACAGTGAGAACATCACAAGTCAAGAACAACGGCGACCAACGTGAGAAGAGAGAAGACCCATCACCGGTCGTCACCGACACGCCAGCTTATAAGCCTCTCGGATGCTGGATATACAATGCCTAATTTGGAAACGCAACGAGTAAATGTGACAGATTTGTTATATGTATGGTTGTCGCATCCCAAAATTTTCAAAATATACACCATTTTTTTAACATTATAAAATCAAATAATGATTATTAATCTTCATCATTTAGGTTAGAACAAGGTTTAGGCAAAGCAGACCTTGATTTTTTTTTATAACTTAGAAATATTTTAATACATAAATATGTATTTAGTAAATTTCAATTTTATTTAATTATAAATCCATATTTTAAAAAGTAGCTAAATATTTTATAACAAATAAATTGTCATTAATATTATTAAGTGAAACATAAGATATTTGAAAAAGAAACCGTATAATAAATTATTTTCTCAAATGACACTAATACGTATAATGATGTCCACAACATGATCAGACTCATTATGTTTCAATGCATCTTGTTTATCTTAACAGCGATAAATATTTTTTTAAATATTAGTCTATTTTCAAGAAGTATTTTATTAATATACTAGCTGCTACCCGGGACTTCGTCCGAGTGGAAACTATTCCAATTAACCATACTTTGGGCTAACGCTGGCACGCAGTGGAAGCTCTCAAAAGGAAAAAAAACTCGATTTTGAAATATTCTTCATTGGTGATCCGCTCCTATTAGTTTTAGGGTGATGATATATAACCTATAGCCGTCCTCGATAAATGAGCTATCAGATAATAATCTGAAAGAATTTTTCAAAACGAAATAGTAGTTCCTGAGATTACCGCGTTTAAACAAAAAAATCTTCTAGCTTTATAATATTAGTATAGATTACTACTTCTCTCGTACTTAACTCGAGCCGTCATTCAAATTACAATAGCTTTTAATAAAGTGGACCGATTTTAATGAAATAAATACTAAATTACTCTCGAGGATATGCTTTATAATTTTGTTTGTGAGGTTTTATCGTGAATCTAGTACTTTAGCAGTGATGCGTGTTCATACAAACAGACAAATAGACAGACAAACATTTCTAAAAATGACTGAAATGTATTCTATTACTTATTCCTAGACACCTGCAACACTTTTTTTCACGAAAATCGAGAAAGTACAGACTCGTTAGATTTACATTCTTATTATATGTATAGATGCACAATTTTTATTGACATTTTATTGGTTATAAGTGTTAGCATTTGACTACAATCTGACCAAATAAAACGATGATCTAGTACAAGACAGGAAGATATTAAACCAGGAATGGTTCTTGGTTCTCAATTGTATCTATCGGAAGACATCTTCAGATCTTGGTGGTAACAGATTTTAAACTTAGGAGTATTAGTAAGTCAGGTGGCACTATAGAGAAGTCCTACCAGTATAATATGGTGAAACTATATTTTTGTATTATTAGACATGAAATGAAACAAATTATATAATGGAATTCATCTTAAACTAGTGTTGCATTATGTAAGATTGAATTCCACAATGAGCTTAAAATATCGGTAAGATGTTGTGATGCTACGTGTCAGTACTTTGTGAGCAATCATTTGTAAATATCCAAAAAAGAAATTACCATATTTTTAAAACATTTTTTTAAACATTTACACATCTTATATATTAATACTGGAAGCAAAAATTTTTTAAGCGAATTGCGCCAACGGATGAACGTGAAATTTGGCATAGTTAAAGTTTATATGGAGGAGAAGTGCACAAAAACTATTTTTTTAATATACAATGCATTAAAAACACGTTAAATTAATTAAATATACATAACTGGTTGTGATATCGTGGTGACCTAGTGGTTTAACCGGTGGAATATTATTTTTCGATGTCCGCAGATTCGAAACCCGGCATGTACCAACGAATTTTTCGGAATTCGCGTACATATACTATTTCAAATTGGTAACACTATCGGCTGACGGTGAAGGAAACCTGAACCTGAGAAATGTTCTTATAGTACTACTGTATGTGGGAAAAATATAGAACTGTGGATTTCTCAAAGTTTGAAATCGCCAATACGTCGTGGGCAGGCGTGGTGATTATGCACATACCTTCCTTCGGGAAGAGACCTATGATCCTGTAGTGAATCTCTTACAAGCTGATGATGATGACGACACTACTGCTTGAATGACACACAACATATACACACATGTAAATGAAAATGACGTTTCGCCATCCATCGTTTTACTCTTACGTTCCAATTATATTTTTATCTTACATTTAATATTTTTAATATGAGGGAACTTATCCATACCTTACATGAAACCCTTTGAAATTAACTGGTCAAATAATAGGTTAATTTTATAATAATATAATATGTAAATTCATATTATACATCAATAATTAATCGATGAATAATTTATCTTTAGTAAATATATGGAACCACTGAAATAATTATTATTTTCTTTGGTCTTATTGAATGTAAAAATGAAATAACGTCGAATTGCAACCACTAGGCGACTACTAGTATTAATAAATTCATAAAAGTCCACAACATATTTATGTAATGGTTTAAAATAATACTTAGAAAATATGAATAACATAATAGCAGAGCAGCGTTCGTGCCGATGTGAGTACAAACAGGAGGAAAGCATTTTCTTGACACGGTTTCCCGCAAGGTCGACGGCCGCGCCACGGTCGCGTATGGCACCAACGCCGCTGCAGCGCGCTACCCAACTCAACGATTCAAACTCGTATCCACCTAACATCTCACTTTTACATTTAATCAACTATAAATCCGACTAAATTGGTCACTGATCGCATTTAACTGCTGTTTTGTATACTTCATGATATTCGACATCTACATGATTTAGGATTGTTTTTCATTTATTCCAACAATTAACTAAGATGCAGTACAGAAATACGGTTGGATAATATAATCAAGTAGCTAAAATATATAGTGCCTATTAACACATAACATGCACATTGTACATATGTTGGGGTGTAAATACTTACACCAATAAATAATTCGTCTCCTCTTGAACACGTTTGCTGTTCAGTCACACTATTCTGTGTATGTACAGATATGGCAAATCTGACATTTTCAGCAACGCTAAAGATCAACTATATAAAATTTTCTTATATCATTTATCACTAGCTGACCTGTGTTAGTTCGTCTGCATCAAATCCGTTATCACTGGTTTCAATTGTATTTTTAAACGCGAAAAATTTTAATAAACCTAAACCCCGATTGCTGCCAAAACTACCATTTCCAATTGTAAATCCAAACTATCAAGGGACTCACTCAAACATATACCCCGAAGGTATGTGAGAAATCTTTTATAATAAGTCTACAACCCGTTCGTAACATCATCTACCGGGTTCAATTAAAATAAAAACTAACCTACATGTATTGGCGGTAATGTAAAAAAAAGTTTGAGAGGTCTATGGACCCCCAGTTGGAACGAAGTCCCTTTCCCTTTTTTGTAGACGTTTACTATACAGTCAGTATAGTTCACATTATAAAATATCAAGTTGATAGAGTTAAATTGTAAATTAAACAATAAAATATATTCATAAAATAAATAATGATAAATTAAACACTGAATGATATCATTAATATCTTCAACTTGTATTAAAACCTTTTCACACTCCATTGTATTGAAGAAAAATATAAATATTAAAAAGGATATAAGCACGACGCGTCAACTGTGACTTGGCTGTAACTATTCGTCTAAGAGCTAGCACCGGTTTCGACAACGAATTTGAACAAGCCAGTTTTTTATATATCTTTATGTTCTTCCGAACAGCGTACGGGCTACTTGGCTGCCGGTAAACGTTGCGTGTATTAGTGCATATCGCACCTTTATAGGCAAAAATATTGATTTTTATTTAATTTTAGAATGTTTTGTTTTTTACTAATTTTGAAATACTACTAAAACATGAAATTATTATAGCCAGACATTTTTGTTATTAACAATAATGTGCCCGATGCTATTTTTTGTAAATAAAAAAAGTATGTTCAAACCACGTTAAGATAGTCGTAATTTAAATATTATTTTATTTAAGCATAAAAGAGGGTAAATTAAAAATAATATGTATAGATTAACTTAGCTATAGCTATAGTTTAGCGCACCACTGGCTGTATGATAAAGATAGTGATAATTGTGGAAGCGCCTATTATAGACGCATGTATTCAAGATGGCGTCAGTCTCAAGTCATATGTCTATGTTAATCGTTGTTTTTCATTGGTTACAGTGAAATCTCAATATCATAATGGTTAATAAAATGAAATATGTTCTTTGAATTGGAAAAAATAAAATGGTTTGAAATGAATTATTTTATTTAGAAAGAATATCATCGGGCACATTATTGTCAATAACAAAATTGTCTGGCAGTGATAAATTCGTGTTTTTAATAGCGTTTAAAAGTTACTGAAATAAAAATGTTTCTAAAATTATTTATAAATCAAAATTTTTAACTGTAAAGGTGTGATGCGCATTAAAAAATACAACGTTAACCAGTCGGTCGGTAGTCACCAGGTACCCTGAATCCCGTTCGGAAGGTCATCATATATCTTCATACTAAAGAACCAGCTTTTCTAAAATTCTCGTTCTTCCAACGTTGCTGGCTCTTGTGCTTAGGTGTCGCAAAAAAGTCTAGTTAAATTAACTACAATTTTTTGTCTTTCGTTATCCTGGAGAATCCCTTGTGTATTAGGGGACAAAAATTCTAGATGTAACCTTGTAGTATTAGTTATCACTATGTCAAGTTTTGTAAAAATTGGTTCAGTACTTTCAGAGTGATATGTGTTCATATCATGACAAACTATATCGCAACTATATCTTAAAATTTCATCTTTAACATATGTTGCTGCTTACATTTATCTGGGGAAGCAGGTTTCATTCAATCAACAAAATAATGAACTGGAAGTAGAAAGAAGAGTCAACATCACATGGAAAAGTTCTGGAGCCTCAAAGAAATACTCAAAAGCGATATGAGCATACGGATGAAAACGAAAGTCATGAATACCTGCCTACTCCCCTCATTAACATACGCCTGTCAAAGTTTGAAATTTACCAGGAAAATAAAAAATAACATTACATCTTGCTAAAGGAGTATGGATAGAAGCATCTTAAAAATTAAGGAAATCCAAAAGATCCGCCATATCAAGAAAGAAAACAAAAGCCATGGACGTTCTCAGCTTCTCACAAAAGCTAAAATGGCGATGGGTTGGACACGTAGTGAGTCTCAGCGACAACCGTTGCACCAAAAATACAACATCATGGGCAGTTCCACCAGGACAGAGAGAAAGAGTAAGACCCAATGCACGCTGGGTAGACGACATAACAAGAGTAACAGGTACTCAATGGCTGCGAGTGGCAGAAAACAGAGAACACTGGTCATCTCTAGAGGAGGCCTTTACCTTTCATTAGAGAGGGTTCTTGCTATTGTTTTTTTATTTTATTTTTTCAGATGTACCATAACTAGTAAGTAAGTTTAAAATGTAAATAACTCTGTGTACACATTGTTACTGAAAGAGAAGCAAGAAATAAAAGGCTTTTTTTATTTTTTTTACGTGTTCACAGGGACAGACAGACAGACAGACAAAAATTTTCTATATCGATAACAAAGTCTATCTCGATCACAATTTTCAAAAAATATTTAATGTACAGATTTGGCTTTAGTACAGTTTTATTATAGTATAGAAGATTAGCTTTTGCCCGTAGTAATGTGGGTTTAAGCTACCGCTTGAAAATAGCACAGTTTCTCTAGATGAGAGATACCCTATGTCCTCCTCTACACTCCTGATAACGTGTTGACAAAATTTCATGATGATCGGTTGAGTATCGAAGACGTGAAAGCGTAACGAAACAAACATAATCAATTTCACATTTATAATATTAGGATTCCAATATTAAAGAAATAAATTATACCTAGGTTTTGTAAAATTAATATTCATTGACATTTATTTTTCTAGGTATCCGGAGCAAAAGATTTCCGCGTGACCGAAATATTCAAATATTGGTTCATAATTGGTATATATTTTTTATTTATTTTTGATGTTATTTTTTTTAATTAAATATCCCACATTATTTTAAAACGCAGTCTCTCAAAGAGTGTAACGTATTAATCTAAATGAAATTATACTTCTTAGATTAAATAAAATATTGTCACTAGAATAGTTGAATTAACAACAGCTATTTCATTAAACTGGTTTCCAGTAATTTTCCATGACGAGTCACACCGGCTCTGTTTATTTGTTAACAAACAAGTATACTTAGTCTGGCCATAAATACTGTTACAATTAAAAATAAACAAACTATTACATTTGAATTTGGAATCTGTCGTTTTTTTTATGATTATTCATTGGTTTTATCATTTTGGCGCCAATACATTGTACAATATTTTGCGATATTAAAATGAAGTGGGGTAATAAAGAGAACTGAATCGCTGTGATTGCATTAAACAAAGTAGTTATGGAGCCAAATGCTATATTTAAAACTCTCATACGCTTGGTATTAGTAAAATGTTTGTGTACCGGGCTATTAATACGTACAATGAGACCTCCTCTGTTTGTGAGAGAAAAAGATCTGGCCGTCTACGTAGTATTCGTACTGTTATCCGCGTAGGGGGATATAACAGTACGAAAGAGGTGGCCAAAGCAGTAAGGGAAAGAATTCGAAAGAATCCTACCTGAAAGCAAAATATTTTATCTCGGGAGATGAAGATATCACCTAGAATCATGTCGCGTATTTTAAAAGATAACATAGGACTTGCAGCCTATAAGAGATGTACTGGACATTTCTTAACTGATAATTTAAAAAAGAATAGGGTGGTAAAATCGAAACAACTACTGAAGCGGTACGCAAAGAGAGGTCACAGAAGAATTTTGTTTACGGATGAGAATTTTTTACAATTGAGCAACATTTTGACAAAAAAAATGACCATATTTATGCTCAAAACTCTAAGAAAGCTTCCCAATTAGTCGACAGAGTGCAACGTGGGCACTATCCGACTTCAGTGATGGTTTGGTGGGGTATTAACTATGAAGGAGTGACTGAGCCATACTTTTGTGAGAAAGGTATCAAAACATCGGCACAAGTGTATCAAGATATCATTCTTGAGAAGGTAGTGAAGCCCATTAATAACACCATGTTCAATAACCAAGAATAGTCCTTCCAGCAAGAATCGGCTCCGGGTCATAAAGCTCGGTCTACGCAGACTTGGTTGGAAACGAACGTTTCGGACTTCATCAGAGCTGAAGACTGGCCGTCGTCTAGTCTCGATGTTAATCCGCTGGATTATGATTTATGGTCAGTTTTAGAGAGTACGGCTTGCTCTAAACGCCATGATAATTTGGAGTTCCTAAAACAATCCGTACGATTGACAGTGAAGAATTTTCTCATGGAAAGAGTGCGTGCTTGTATTGATAACTGGTCTCCGCGTTTAAAGGACTGTATTGCAGCCAATGGAGACCACTTCGAATAAGCTTTTTATATTTTAAATTGTTTTATATTTGTGCATTAAACTAACACACTGTAAAAGTAATAAATGTTATTTGTAATAAAATAAATTGTTTTCTTTGTTTCAGTATTTATGGCAAGACTAGGTATATACCTTTTGACATAACTGCTAACGTTTGTTACATTATACATGTTTTATTTTTATTCACTTAAGTTATTCACTTAAGTTGTAACGAATTCAGGAATAGCATCCATTTTACACTTACCTATGTTAGTATTGGTCGAATTGCGATGCACTTTGTGGAACCTTTATTGGACTATATATAGTTTTAGTTTGAGTTTCGTTGTAAGTTATAACATTTGCGGTGGTAGAGCCACGCTGACGCTATTACTGGTTCCAGCATGAATGGCTCGGCTCGCCCGGGGTACTACCACCCTCTCACACAAAACCGATGTGAAGTAATAGTGCTTGCATTATTGCGATTTGTTTGGTGAGTGAGAGCGCCAGAAGACGACCTCCCCTCTCTTACCCTCTCCTCTTCCTCACCCCATTCCTCGCTTCCTCCATAACACAGGCCGGCAACGCACTTGCGACTCCCCCAATGTTGCTAGTGTTTATGGACAGCGGTGATCACTTAACATCAGGCGAACTACATGTTCGTTTACCTCCTATGATATAAAAAAAAACATATGCGTGTATACCTAAATATTTTAAAAGCATAATTTGCAGTAATCACGTAACAAGTCCGTTTACTACATCTCTTCCCGTATAATTTCAAATAATAAAAGTAACTTTTACAATTTCGACTAAAAATAATCATTTGGTATGCTTACAAATATATTGTATACTAGCTTCTGCCCGCGACTTCGTCCACGTGGAATAGTTACTTTGGGCTAACTAACACGCAGCGGAAGCTCTTAAAACGAAAAAAAAAACGATTTTGAAACATACTTCATTGGTGCTCTGCTCCTATTGGTCTTAGCGTGATGATATATAGCTTATAAGCCTTTCCCGATAAATGAGCTATTTAACAGGTTTTCAAGTCGGACCAGTGGTTCCTAAGATTAGCGCGTACAACCAAACAAATAAGCTTTATAATATTGGTATAGATTAGTACTGTTCTCTCGTACTTACCTCGAGCCGTCATACAAATTACAATAACTTTTGGTAGAGTGGACCGATTTTAATTAAACAAAGACTAAGTTACTCCCGAGGACATGCTTTATGATTTGTGATGTTTTATTGTAAACTTTGTACTTTAGCAGTGATGCGTGTTCATACAAACAGACAGATAGATAGACAAACATTTCTAAAAATGATTGAATCTACAGTTATTTTTATGACATGTAATACCATTTTGTTAAATAAATACTTTTTATTTTATTTACTTAATCCTAGACACCTGCAACAATTTTTTTCACAAAAATCAAAATTGTACAGGCACGTTAGATTTACATTCTTATTATATGTATAGATTGTACAGAAGTACAATATTGATAATATTCACTACAAAAATACTTCGTGATAGACTTATTAAGCCATATCGCATAGTTCTGAATGTTTTAAAAATGAAATAGATTTTTATAAAAATGTTTACAGATAAGAAATCTGGATATTGTAATATGTTTACTACATTTAATATATAGAGTATTAATATGTCTTTTATAATAAGGTCAAAAAGATTTAAATAATTCAAAGCACATGAATAATTAAGACAACATTAGTATAAATCAATAAATAATACGCTGAGTTTAGGTAGTAACAGTTCTCAAATGAACAGCCGGAACGCACTAACAGCTGTGTAGTAACACAAATTGGAAACGATAGCCAGATAGACAAGTTATACAAGAACTGCGAACGCATTTCTATTATAATATATTTTAATTTGTGAATAACATCAATTATATCTAATTCATTACCTTTTTGACTCGACAATAAGCGCCATATTTGTTTAAACATTTATGTAAACAAATATTTATAATAAATAACTTGTGGAAAGAGACTGGCCGCGTGCCATGTTATTAACATGCGCGTGTCGTGTCTTATATTTATGGATCATGTGTATGTACTCTACGTATAATTGTTAAGAATGCGATGTCGTAATCTCTAACCCGCATACGTTTTATCACAGCCGTGTGTTCCTCTCTAATTCATTCACCTGTGATATGTATTGTATTTTTATTTATTGTACACTTTATGCGTTAAAGCATTTAACTTTTTTTCATACCTAATACGTGTTTATTATTTAATGTATGCCCACATAAACTTTGAAAAGCTGGATTTCCTAAAAGGCCGGCATGATGTAAAAACTACAAACTGTAAGAAAATTGTCGTCCCATGTTGCAGACTCAGTAAAACCACTAATAGTTTTTAGGTAATATTGTTAGGGTTTACGACAAAGTGCCAAATCATATTACCGATTTGCCAGACTGTAAGTTTAAGCACCATGTCAAGCGGGTTTTATTGTCAAACGGCTATTATAGAGTGGATCAATGTGTGAATGATGGTGATGTCTGGAATTGACTCCTCTCTGTGCATCCACTAAAACGATTGTAAGCATATATATGTTAAAAAGATAAACCAGATCGAGTTTCTTGTCGGTTCTTCTCGATGGTTGGGTTGTTTTCCGAACTAGTGGTAGTTTTGACATTCATAATCGCTTGTTTACGGCCTATATTGAATAACCTATCTTTTATTTGATTTGATTTGGTTTTCGCATTGGACCAGAATCTCATCTGATGTTAAATCACGATGTGATCTAAGATGGTAAACACGCTTAACCTAGAGGAGATCGGCTCTCAAGTGCAGCTGTTAGAATACACAAACCGGTCCTTGGCGATAGAGTTTCAACTTGAAGTCGGTAGCTAATTAGGCGGACTTAGAGAAAGCTACCTACCTAATGTTTTCCTTCACCGAAAGTTCCGACTCGGTTGCAACGATTCGAACCTACGTCCATCGACGCGGTGTCCGACACGCTATCAACTAAGCCTTCATCGCTTCAAAACTAACCATAATTATACTTGACCTTAAGTGACGATGTAGACTATGCTTATTAAACCTAGAGATAACTAGTTGTGTAGTGCAGCTGCCGGAACACAGTACAGGTGCTTGATAACAGATTTTAAAAATGAGTGTGGTTGCTAACCAGTCGCCCATTAGAAAAACCACTACCCCTATGCCAATACTTTATCACGATATTTTCCCTCATGGAGAGCTTAGGTTCATTATAGGCACCCGAACCTACTTCGGTAGACACTGTGTCAAAACACAGTGCTACTGACACATTATTGCTTTCAAATCCAAACAAAACACATTACCATTTTAAAATATGATCACCAAACATCCGGTTTGCTTATTTTTACATTTTAGCTCTAACACCAATTATATAAACTGTAGGTATCTACCTACTCACCCACAATAGAAATGTATATGTAAAAAATATATATAAATAGTTTCATTTTTTTATGTATAAAGCATTAAATTTGTATGCATATTGAATGTGTTCGTGAAACAGGAAAAGATTTTGTGGTTCATATATTTTAATTTTATTCACATTCTGTATCCTATCATTATATACAAACAGTAGCTATCTTATAAGAATAAACAAACAAAATTATACATTGAGTAAAAAATTAACACCATGATAATTGTTCCACTAATGGTAATTTATAATATAAAGTAAGTACTTAAATTATGTGATTTGTATTTAGTCCTAGATTGTGCGGGATTACACCGCTGATGATTAGATTTCAGTCTCTCAGAATGCTTGCGAAATGATTTTAAATGGCAATGATCATTCACGTGTTTAGATTGGGCTAATTATGTAACGTCGTTAATGAAATGTGATACTGTCTTATTTTGCCAGGCGAGGCCAAGCAACCATTACAGAGATGACCACACAAAATTAAGAAACTGCACTAAATCAAGTTCTTTGTTCCGATTAAATCCTTAAAAATCACAAATAAACATCAAAAATAATATCGCGGCTTTAGCCAAAATATAATTTCGAGCGAAGATACAGGTATTAAGAACCGATGAATACAGTTACTTCTGATTTTTTCAAGACATCAACATTTCTCTAGCGATCAGACTTCTGATATATCCCTATATTTATTATAAAAACACGCAAATGATTGAACAAAACGACGATGTTAAATTTATTTTTAGGAAAAAAGTAGCCAATTGGTACAGACAGAAATCGACCGCTGTAGAATATATTGCCTCTAAACAAAATCATTTCGACGACTTTTATTTACACGATCAAGAATATTCTTCTTCGCTAACCCTTTAGTCTTATTTCACTTAACTATTATTAAATCTTAAACCACTAGCAAAATGGAGGTAAATTGAAAGCGGAATATAAATAAAAGTATAATAAATGTTTTTATTATATAAATATATTAGGGATATGACGTGATGAGAGACCATCTTTAAGAATTTATAAGTAATAATAAATTTCGCAGGGAATTGAACCCGGATCGAAAGATTACGCATTCCAGCTTAATGTTTTTTCTTAATAGATAAAGCAAATTTGGAATGATTGTCAAATCGAGCGGTGCTGGCCGTGTGTATGTCAATAAATTTTAATATAGATAGTGGCTAAAGTTTGCTAGAGTGGGCTAACGAGCGCGGACACTAAAAAAAGCAATATCAGTATATCACGCGGCTCATCCGCGTATTGGACACACCGCATTCAATGAAAACTTTTAAATGTCTGTCACAGCGAAAGATACAGAGACGACTTTCCTGGAAATTATTATTTTTTATTTACAAACTTATTAACTCCTTAGACTCAAACAAATATTTTACTTCCCGAAAAACTTTATATATGTATAATGCAGTATTTTATTTCTAACGGACTATTGTTGCGTTATGATTATTGTTTTCTTGAAGGGCCTTTACAATATAGATATATATTTAGTATTTTTTTCTAAGTGTAACTATTTAAGAAAAGGTTCCATACAGAAACTAGTTATTTACTGTGTGAGTGTGCAGAAGTGAATATACAAAAACTGGATTAGTGAACTGTGTTGTGGAAGAAGGAGTCTCGAAAGTCTCTCTTTACGAAAGATCGTACTTTGGTTTGGTTTAGTTCATTCAACAAATGTATTTTTTCTGTTTATCTGGATAATAAAAATCCAACAATATTAATTAGTACCACAATGTACAATTTATATTGCTAATATCTTTAAAAGAAAAACAAACCAATTAGTGTATCAAGAACAATTATAATGTCCGTTTTACTAACGTTGAAAACATTATTTGAAAGTATATTTACTAACTATAATATTATCAAATATAGAAGAAATCACTAGTTCGCAGGCCAATAAATCATTTTTTTATCATTTTTAAAAACAAGTGCAGTCAGCCGCATGCGATCAATACGTAATATATTTTTTACTTCTAGTTAAGGATCAGTGAGTTGATTTCTGTTCAACTAGAAGTACACTACAACTGCGATCTCAATGGAGTGTGACGTTCCGTGCGAATAGCCGCGGCAATCATTATGTCTTAGGCGATCCCTTTACTAGATCTATTATACTACCTTTACAGTTTTTCCACTATTAGGGGAGGTGCACATGACTTATATTATAATATATATTTTATACGAAACGAGCTGACCCGCGCAACTTCGTTTGCGCCAAATCCGTTATTACCTGTAATTCCAAACTCAAAAAATCTTAAAAAAGCTTAGAACCGTATTGTAGATGCACCTGCCGTGTTCAATTGTGAATGCAAACTATCCTATATATATTGGCAAGAAATGTCTTCCCGGTATCCCCTGGGTTTCTTCTTTGACATTCACCTCCGCGCCCCATTTACTATCCTAGCAACTACACAATAAGTTTACCGGCTTATAGTTTTTATGCTCTAACCAACTCCATCAATTAACATGCTGTAAAAAGTAAACTCTGTCTCCATGAAATTTAATTTTGATTTAGTTCTTTATTCTAATAAGTTTTTGTAAAGCATACATGAAACCTGTGCCTAATAACTTAGTAATTGTAACATTTATTTTCTTTTTCACATAAACATAAACTATCTTTTTGACTGAGATATTAAACTTAGATATATGTGTGTTGTATTTTTTTGTAAAGCTAACAGTAATGAATTTTGCTATGGATTTTATTACTTTATTACAAATCATTCCAGCAACGCACGCCATATTATAGAATTTTGTTAATTTTAATTACATTTATTGTGATTAATTATTAAAAATATATATTTACTATAAAAATTAGTTTAATGTACCTTGCTAACAATATAAGAATTTTTAAAATCGGATCAGTAATACCAGAGACCCGGATATCCAAACTTACTAAGTACAACTTCAACTTTTTAATATTGGAGTTTCATAGATACGAATTCTACCAGCGTTAAGTCAGTCATGATGAGTCACTTTATAGGTAGTATTATTTTTGTTTTATATAATTTAGTTCTTCCAGATTAGGCCTCTGAGATACACAAAGACAAACACAACACTTATAGGCATCATGCCTTAAATAAATATATATTTACATAATAATTACTGTCAGTGATTGTGCTATGTTAAAGTTTAATTTTGTTAAAATATATAAGATTAGTCAGAGTACTTACAAAAAAGACAAAATATACACCTTTGTGAAAATCAGACGGACGTAGTATATTGTTAGGTAAAATATCATATAATACAATACTAAATCGGCGTAATTGAAAAAAAGTGTTCTAGAGTGTCTTCATCCAGCCCACATTCACATATTGAGTTGTCCCTGATTCTGAGCTTTGCAAGATGGACTAGAGAGTACACGTCTACAGATAGATCTTCAGTCTACAGATAGTAACCGCAGCAAACTTGCAACAGTCACGAAACTTATATGGCCATAGCTTACCAGGAATGTTGTTCTGAATGGAAGCATATGATTTGCCTGTAATTGGGTTGAGTACATCCCAGTTTGAGTTCCATAATGGAAACAAATCAGCCTTGTTTGGGGAGGATAAATCCTGAACATAGGTTTTATAGTGATCAAAATATCCAATCTGGATAGCTTCTTTAGCGATAAGATCAACAGCTTCATTACCCTGGATCCCACTGTCCTCGTACCCATGCCAGAACTACATAAACTCTTAAACAATGAGATTGATACAAATGGAATTGTTTAATTGTGAGTAGTAGCATTAATATTCGTCCAATAGAACAGGCGAAGGAATTAATCCACACTGCCAATTCTGAAGTTGTCAATATATGTAGTTCTTATGTATCCTTTAACCAATTTTCTTCCGTGTCCAAGTTAATATAAAGGCATAAGCGCCAAATCTTCAATATAATATTTCGTACATATTGTTTTATCCATCTATTTTATCTTAATCTCCTTTTTAATAGTAGCGTACCATCTTCTTTGTCTGAATTATTTCGTTTCTCTCACCCAAAGAGTTTGTTAATTTCCATTTTCAAGTAGTTAATTGTGATAACTGATGTTTCACTGAAATATGTCAAACATGTCAACGCAATATCAAATATAGTATAAAAAGTTTTAATAAGAAGAAAAAGCCCTTTCTTTCTGGAAGGAAAACCATTTTATTGATTAAAAAAACATTTATATATACATATATAGAGTTTTTGGGCCAGGAACCATCTCAGGCGTTCCCAGAACGCGCTACAAAATTATTATCGCAATCTGATCAATAGTTTCGGCATGCATAGAGGACAAACATACCAATATTGATTTTTATATATGACTAGCGGGCCCGGCAGACGTTGTCCCGCCCTGATTATAAAAAAATCCGTGACAAATTATATACCAAAACCTTCCTCATGAATCACTATATCCACTGGCGAAAACGGCTTAAAAATCCGTTCAGTAATTTTTGAGTTTATCTCGAACAGACAGACAGACAGACGCGGTAGGGGACTTTGTTTTATACTATGTAACAATATGAGAGTTACACTGAGATAGTAAAATAATAATTGTAAACGTTACTACTACGCTTGATGCATAAACAATATAATAATGGCCGAAAACTGTGATCCCTACTCCGTGCTGTTTACTGGGACGTGACACCGGTATATTCTAGCAAATGAGTGTTGATCCAGAAAAAGCGCGGAAAATTTAAAAAATCTAGCAGTAAGTATAGCAGGAATAAACTGCCTTGATACTTTAATAAAAATGTATATTTTTTTGTACAAAAATTCTTGCTCTGCCATAAGCTCAGGGAAATTTTAATCGAAATAGAGTGAAAAACATTCACAAAAAAGACGACGACTTGGTTTTAATTAGCTCTTTCTCTGGGATAACTTACCAAGTGATAATTGATCAGTTATCGAGTGGGATGAAAAATGATTAATTACTAAAATGACTATTAAAAAATAGGGGTTGGTGTTAGAAGGGTGAAAATTTAGGGTTGTATGTATTTTTTAATGCCTTATTATAACAAAATAGAAATAAAAAAAATGTCCAAAAATAAAAAATACATGTTAAGGGTGGACAACCCTTATCACTTAGGGGTATGAAAAATAGATAGTAGCCGATTCTCAGATCTACTGAATATGCATATAAAATTTCATAAAAATCGGTCAAACCGTTTCAGAGGAGTACGGTAACTAACATTGTGACACGAGAATTTTATATATAAGAAGATAAAGAAGATTAAATAATATGTACTTGAAGTAAAAACTTCTTCTTATCGCTTTGAGTGGTATTTGGCAGGAGAAAAACTAATGATTTCGCGTCAACGACACGCTAGTAAGACGTGACCGACGGTATTGCGCTTGCACCAGAGTAGATAAAAATAATAATATTAAGTAAAAATGTATATAATTATTGGTCGGAGTGCCAATAGATTTGAAACTAGACTAATGTTAATAATTTCAATCTACAAGTTATGATATTTTAATAAATCATATTATAATTGATTTAAAAATGCAAAGGAGCAAACAGTTATTCCATTCTTTGGATTTTCACTTCTGTCGAAAGCCCTTATGACTGCCCTTTTTTTTAAATTTTCTCGGTGTTATCGTTTGAACACAAAATCATCTGATATGAAATGTTTAGTATGCTAAACACGCTAAGCCTAGACAGATTTGCTCTTAATTGCAGCTGCCGAAGCATATACCTAGTTACTCGATGACGATTTTCAACTTTAGGATGGTAGCTAGACAAAGAGGCTTACAAAAAGCTCTAGCACCACGCTAGGCTTCCATCATGATTTCTTCATCACAGAAAACTCTAACTCGTTTTTTATATTCCATTCGTTTTAGCGTTTAACCACAATCTCACCTGATGAATAATTATGTACTCCAATATGGTAAACACGCTAAATCTAGAGGGACGTGTGCTTTCCAGTAAAGCTGCAGGAACACACCTATAAGTACTTTGCGACAGATTGAGGATGATCGCTAACCAGGTAAGCTTAGAAAAAGCCCTACCACCATGCTATGGTTTCATCACGATATCTTCCTACACCGATAGCTCCATCACATTCACGAGGAATAGAAACCACATTAATCGATGCGGTGCTCTAAAACCATCAGCGATTCATGTTATCGCTGAACTATCTTCTAAATGATATTCAATCTTTATTAAGAAACTAGCGGACCTGGCGGACGTTGTCCTGCCTTGATAATAAAAAATATAAATCCCAAAAGTCAACCGCAGCGCCACCTACCGGGTCCAATTGTGAATCTAAACCATTCTCGGATCCACTGGAACACGCACACAAAATTTCATCAAAATCGGTCCAGTCGTTTAGGAGGAGTTCAGTCACATACACACGCACACAAGAAATATATATATTAAGATATTTAAATTGAGAAAATTATTTAATACTAGCTGACCGGTGCAACTTCGTCTGCACCAAATCGGTAATCACCGGTTTCAATTGTATTTTAAAACGCGAAAAATTTTAATAAACCTAAAATCCGATTGCAGCACACCTACCGTTTCCAATTGTTAATCCAAACTATCAAGGGACTCACTCAAAAATATACCCAGATGATATGTGAGAAATCTTTTAAAAAAAGCCTACATCCCGTTCGTAGCATCATCTACCGGGTTCAATTAAAATAAAAACTAACCTACATATATTGGCGGTAAAGTAAAAAAAAGCTTAGAGGTCTATGGACCCCCAGTTGGAATGAAGTTCATTTCCCTTTTTTGTAGACGTTTACTATACAGTCAGTGTAGTTTACATTATAAAATATCAAGTTAATAGAGTTCAATTGTAAATTAAACGATAAAATATAAACATAAATTAAACAATGATAAATTAAACACTGAATGATATCATAACTATTTTCAACTTGTATTAAAACTTTTTCACACTCCATTGTATTGAAGAAAAATATAAATATTAAAAAGATATGAGCACGACGAGTCAACTGTCACTTGCCTGTAACTATTCGTCTACGAGCAAGCAACGGTTTCGACAGCGAATTTCAATAACCCCATTTTTATATATATATTTATGTTCTTCCGAACAGTGTGTGGGCTACCTGGCTGCTGGTAAATGTTGCGTTTATTAGTGCATATCGCACCTTTATAAGCAAAAATATTGATTTTTAAATAATTTTAGAATGTTTTATTTTTCACTAACTTTGAAACTCTTCTAAAATATGGAACTATTATTGACAGACATTTTTGTTACTAACAATATTGAGTCCGATGCTATTTTTTGTAAATAAAAAAAGTATGTCCAAACCATGTTAAGATAGCTGTATTTTTAATATTATTTTATTTAATCATAAAAGAGGGTAAATTAAAAATAATATTTATAGAATAACTTAGCTATAGTTTAGCGCAACACTGGCTGTATGATAAAAAAAGCGATAATTGTGGCAGCGCTTGCTATAGACGCATGTATTCAAAATGGCGTCAGTCCCAAGTTATATGTCTACGTTTATCGCTGTTTTTCATTGTTTAAGGTAAAATCTCAATATCATAATGGTTAATAAAATGAAATATGTTCTTGGCAAAGGCGAAAATAAAATGGTTTGAAATTAATTATTTTGTTTAGAAAGAATATCATCGGGCCCTTTATTGTCAATAACAAAATTGTCTGGCAGTGATAAATTCATCCTTTTAATGGCGTTTAAAAGTTACTGAAATAAAAATATCCCTAAAATTATTTATAAATCAAAATTTTCACCTGTAAAGGTGTGATGCGCATTGAAAAACACAACGTTAACCAACTACCAGGTACTCTGAATCCCGTTCGGAAGGGCATATTACATCTTCATATTAAAGAACCAGCTTTTCTTAAATTCTCATTCTTCCAACGTTGCTGGCTCTTGTACTAAGGTGTCGCAAAAAAGTCTAGTTACATTAACTACAAATTTTTGTCTTTCATTATCCTGGAGAACTCCTTGCGTTTTATGGGACAAAATTTCACAGAGACAGAACAGACAGATAGACATACAAAAATTGTAAAAGGATTAGTTTTGGCTTTGTTACAGTTTTATTATAGTATAGATAGATGTTTGCCTTTAAAATAAATGCTGATGAGTTTTTTATTTCAACCATTTACCATATCAAAATTCTACAGCAAGCCTTAGCAATAAATTTAGGAAGACAACTCCACTGCCCTCTGTAACCCACAAAAACGTGTTCCACTCATTATGAAACAAGAAACTATGATATTTCAAGTCGGTTGGTACGACAGGCGACCTTAGCGTTGCGCAGTCGAAGCCGGCCAATAAATATACGCTTTACTGTTATCTATAAACAACCTTCAGATTAACCGGACCGGTATTGAAGCGAAACTATTCTAATAAAAAAAATAGGAAAAAAAAAACTAAAACCAGTCCAAATTAAAGATAAGATGTAAAGGTTGTTTTGTAGGCCAGCGCGGTTTGTTAACGCGTAGGATGCGTCGATACGCAAGAATTTTTTATTAAATTCTCCTGTACATTTATAGGTATAGGTTTATGACCCGTTTAACTTATTATGTTTCATCTGTGGTTAATCGTTTTAGGTGAATTTAGATCTTAGCTTTTTTGAAAACTGTAATATCTGGTTCAAATAATTTTGTTGAGTTGCGCTATAAATTGGACGAATTTCTTATTTTTACAAACACTCTCTTTACACAGCTGTATGTTTATTATTTAATACACTAATGAATAACTTAGCAAGAAATATTATTAATCATTACTAACACTATAAATGGGAATGTGAATTTGTTTGTTTGTTACGCTTGCACACCTTAACTACTCAACCGACCAACATAAAATTGTGCTCACGCGTTACCAGAAGTACAGAAAAGGATATAAGATTACCTTTTCTCCAGGAAAACATACTGTTTCCGAGTTATAAGTTAAATCTACATTAATGCGATCGAAACCAAGGGTAAGAGATAGTTATTAATTAAAAAAAACTAATCTTTAACCTAACTCCTTTTTGATTCACAGACGTCATACTTATCAGAAAATCTATATCACTTTCACAATTGCGACGAATCTTACGATACCTCATATGTCAGAAATGTCAGAATCAATCAAGCCGTTCAGTACAGAATGTACCAAAAAAATTGACATACATATAATTCTATATTTCTGATTCCAGAATAGGCCAATAATTAGTTGAAGGGCAAATTTTAATGCATAATTAAGCAGGCACTGGACAGAACAGTAACAGAAACTGTGCACCATCCGCAACGAAAGAAAGTTCGTTGCAGTTTTCAATGCTGGCACAATCATTAAGAAAAGTAATGGATTCCCACTTGAAAAAAAAAACGATGGTAATCACCGATTACCAGGAACAACGGATAATGCACTGGCAAAGGTGTCGCGCTTAGTGTTACAAATTTGAATTCCATACATGAAATAGTCATGTCGTTTATAAATAAATGTCCTGAGTCAGGGTGTATTTTTTATCCGTGAATTGTATGTGTCTAGGGATATCCCGGGATACAAGGTTTGATTCATAACACAAGAGTATCTCAAAAATATAATCAAATTATCCTTAAAATAGAGGTTTATGAGAGTATAGTAGTGTGGTGTTAAATTGTACATCGATGTTACAACGAAATGATCGACAGTCGATGTAATCTGGTCAGTGCCGCGACGCGGTGATGAAGTGTGAGGTGTGAGGTGCGAGGCGTGCTCACTACCGTACCGCATAGTGCCCGAACACCTATTATCATACATTTTCATATATTATAGTTTTTACGACTACCGCACAATATATGGGTTATGTTATAACCATTAAGATAATGTGTTTTAATATTTCCAATGTAATAAATTAGCTGTAAATGATCTGGCGATGAGACGCGACTCGACGTGAGGCGGACGCGCTCTGCGGCCCTCTGATAGGTATATTTATTTTCTTGTTTATATATATAAGACTAGCAGTGCCCGCGACTCTGTCCGCGTGGAACCTAATGTAAAAAACAGTGACTAATAAAGTCATCAGAATGTCTTCTTCTTCTTACCCTTATCCCACCTAAGTAGGGTCGGTACAACATGTTTGTCATGTTGTGATGTATGATTTAGCTTAATTTTTACGACCGGCCGCCTGAATCTGAACGTATTAAGTTCATTTACTTATCTACTTTTATTTCGTACTTGAGTCTCGTCGTCATTAAAATTGCAATAACTATTAATAGAGTCAACCCATTTTAATAAAACAAAGACTAAATGTTACTTGAAAATATGCTTTATGATTTTATGGTGGTTTTATCATAAACGCAGAACTTTAGTAGTGATGCGTGTTCAAACAAACAAACAGATAGACAGATATTTCTTAAAATGATTGAAATGTATTTTATTACATATTCCAACACACCTACAACAATTTTTTTACAAAAATCTAAAAAGAACAGATACGTTAGATTTACATTATTCTTATATGTATAGACTAGCGGGCCTATCAGACGTTGACCCGCTCTGATAATAGAAAAAACCTTTACAAATTATATCCTAAACCTTCCTCGGGAACCACTTTATCTACTCGTAAAAACCGCATGAAAAACATGACCGGTGGACTTTGTTTTATAATATGCTAGCTGACCCGTGCAACTTCGTCTGCACCAAATCAGTTATCACCGGTTTAAATTGTATTTTTAAACGCGAATAATTTTCATAAACCTAAAACCCGATTGCAGCACACCTACCGTTTCCGATTGTGAATCCAAACTATCAAGGGACTCACTCAAATGTATACCCAAATAGTATGTTAGAAATCTTTTAAAATAAGCCTAGAATCCGTTTATATCATCATCTAAAAGGGTTCAATTAAGATAAATAATTAACCTACATGTATTGGTGGTAATGTAAAAAGAAAGCTTGAGGAGTCTATGGACCCCCGGTAGGAACGAAGTTCTTTTCCCTTTAAAATATCAAGTTGATATAGTTAAATTGTAAATTAAACGATAAAATATATTTATATAATAAATAATGATAAATTAAACACTGAATAATCTGGGATAATCAAGTTAATAAAAGTTAATACATCAATAGGTAATCCTTGAGTTGGTTTGCTATTGAAATGAAAATGTTATGTATGTATATACATATTATATCCAATCTCACTCTTTCTGTCACGATATCTAACCTACTGCAGATGGACTCTCCACATGCATAAAACGTAAAAATAAAATTAAATAATCATCTCTACCACTTACTTTATCATCATCACGTAAGCTACAATCTAGAAATAACGTGCTTTTAAAATTAATAGTAACTAGTTGGGAGGCAAATGCCGATGTTTTGAGAATTACAGCCTTGTCGTTGGTGTATCCCGTAGCTGAATATTGTTCCCCGGTATGGCGGGTAGTGCCCATGTGCAAAAAGTAGACCGTGAGCTGAATAAATCTATGCGAACCATATCCGGGACATTAACATGTACTCCCACAGAATTGCTACCGGTACTGTGTCATACAGCTATTAGCATTTGAGAAGGAATGAGGCCTTGTTGAGAGAGCTCATTAAAGTAAAGCAGAATATTAGCCTACCTATGCATTGTGAGTTCTTTAATCCCCCACACCATAGACTAAAATCCCGACGACCAGCTTACAATATTGCTGCGGAAATAGTTAATGGGGAATCCAGCATATGGAGCGAATGGCGAAAAACCTGGCAAGCGTCAAAGTTGGGCCAAGCAAGATGTATCATCGACCCGTGCGTTAAAGTAAAGGGCTTCGATCTCCCCCGAAGTGACTGGTGCAAACTAAACAGATTGCGTACTGGACACGGCCGGTGTGCACAGTTTAAATACCGGTGCGGATGGATTGACTCGCCGCGCTGTAACTGCAGAGCGGATATCCAATCCTTAGCACACATCATACAGCAATGCCCACTAACCAAATATAATGGTTCTCCAGGTTACCTGATCATTTTTACCGACGACGCCCTAAGATGGCTGAAAGAATTAAATCTCCAATTATAATAAAATAGAACGGATTACTCCATTTCAGCCATACCATTAAATAAAAGTTTATCATAATTATCTTCAACTTCTATTAAAACTTTATCACATTCCATTATATTGAAGAAAAATATAAATATGAAAAAGATATGAATATCACGTCTACGCGTCAACTGTCACTTGGCTGTAACTATACGTCTAAGAGCTAGCAACGGTTTCGAGAGCGAAATTTAATAAGCCAGCTTTTTATATATCTTTATGTTCTTCCGAACAACGTGCGGGTTACCTGTACCGCCTGTACCTGTACAGGCGAAAATATTGATTTTTAAACATTTTTCGAATGTTTTGTTTTTCACTAGCTTTGAAACGCTACTAAACATTTTTATTATTAACAATAACGTACTCGATGTAATTTTTTGTAAATAAAAAAATATGTTCAAACCATTTTAAGATAATTGTAATTTTAACATTATTTTATTTAGACATAAAAAAGGGTAAATAAAAAATAATATGTATAGAATAACTTAGCTATAGCTATAGTTTAGCGCAACACTGGCTGTATGATAAAGATAGCGATAATTGTGGCAGCGCGTATTCAAGATGGCGTCAGTCCCATGCCATATGTTTACGTTTATCGTTGTTTTCATTGTTTACGGTGAGATCTTAATATAAATAATGGTTAATAAATTGCAATATGTTATTTGTGATAGAAAAAATGAAAAGGTTTGAATTGAATTATTTTTATTTATAAAGAATATCATCAAGCACATTATTGTCAATAACAAAATTGTCTGGCAGAGATAAATTCATGTTTTTAACTACGTTTAAAAAGAAGCTTTTACTAAAAAAGTTTCCTAAAATTATTTAAAAAACCAATATTTTTATCTGCAAAGGTGTGATACGTATTAATAAACACAACGTTTACCGGCAACCAGGTATCCCGAACCTTGCTTGAAATAGCATAAAGAAAGATATATTAAAGAACCAGCTTTTTTAAAATTTTGGTTCTTCCAACGTTGCTGGCTTTTGTACTGAGTTGTCGCAAAAAAGTCTTGTTACACTTTTTTCGGTCTAGCTCTCATCCGCTCAAAGCGTGTAATTCGCAATAGGGAACTTCGTTCCAATATAGCTTAAATTTATGGCCAATCTGTCTGCTATATATAGCACAAAGCAAATTTACCAAAATCCGTCAAGAATTTCACTAACTACAATTTTTTGACTTTCGTCCGTTATTCTTGAGAACTCCTTGCGTTTTATGGGACAACAAGTATCCTAAATGTAACCTTGTAATATTAGTTATCACTGTGTCTAGTTTCATCGAAATCGGTTCAGTACTTTCAGAGTGATACGTGTTCACATGGACAGACAGACAGACTGACAGACAAAAATTGTAAAAGGATTATTTTTGGCTTCTATATCGGTAACAAAGTCTACCCCGATTATAATTTTCAAAAAATATTTAATGTACAGATTTGGCCTTATTAAAATTTTATTATAGTATAGATAAATTTAGTTCTTCCAGATTAGGCCACTGAAACACAAAGTCAAACACAACACTTACAGACATCATGCCTTAAATAAATATATATTTATATAATAATTACTGTTAGTTATTATGTTATGTGTATATCAAACGTGTCAAAATAATATCAAATGTAGTGTAAAAAGTTTCAATAAGAAGAAAAAGCCCTTTCGTTCTTGAAGGCAAACAATTTCATTAATTAAAAAAACATTTATATATACATATATAGATTTTTTAGATAGATACTCAGGCATCCCCAGAACAACTTCGTAAATTTTTATCACAACCTAATCTGTAGTTTCGGCATGCATAGATGGCAAACCTACAAACATTGATTTTTATATATAAAAAAGATAGTGAGTGATATACAGTGGTGGTCATACAATTACACACTTCTTACGAATAAAGAAAGTATAACTACAACGTACAAATGTTCGTAAAAAATATTCAATAATTAACAATCATGCAATAATATAGCCACTCAAATAAAAAACTCATTAAATGCGTAAAATATAAAACATGTCTTACTTTTAATCACAAAATGAGTCTTACACATGTAGGAGTTTATTTTCTGTTACTGGCCGCTTGGACGCCTAATTAGAAACATTTTAAAAAACAAGCTCGTTATGTTTTGGAAATTGGGGAATAACATTTCTTTCTTGGCTTTTTCTATTATTTTGGCGGCAATTCAAAATTTTATCTGAATTTTATTTTGTTCAAAATGGGCAAAAATAAAAGTTGTGACGCGTCAACTAGGCAAATAATTGTTAATTTACATATAGATCATAAGTGGGCTTTAGTCCGGTGAAGCTGTTAAGACCTTGTTAAGTCAATAGCGTAGTCAGTTCGTGAAAAAAAAGACATAAGTGGGCGTACAGAAGATTAGCTGATCATTTAAATTGTTCTGTTAAGAAAGTTTTTAATGCAATTGATCATTATAAAACACATGGAACTGTTGAAAATGTTCTTAGAAAGGCTCGGCCAAGAAAAACCTCTCCCAGAGAAGATACGCTAATCGTTCGTGTTGTTAAAAAAGACCCAATTAAAGGCTCCAACCAGATTAAAAATGAAGTTTCTTCGCCTGATGACCCGAGAAACATCTCGTCAAGACGGAATTGTCGAAAATCAGTGGAAGCTAAATTGTTTGGAAGAATCTCTCGAAAGGTACCACTTCTTACGAAGCAACACCGAGAGAAGCGATTATTATTCGGTAAAAAATATGTTAATTGAACGGTACGAGAATGAATATTATTTTCAGATGAAACAAATATAAATATGATAAATTCCCATGGAAACGCTATGTTAGACGTTCTATAAACAATGCTTTTAATTATAAATACACAAGGAGTATAGTCAAACACGGTGACGGTAACATTAAAGTTTGGGGGTGTTTTTCCGGATGTGGAGTTGGAACCGTTCGGAAGATTGAAGGTACAATGGATCAATTACAATACAAAAATATCTTAGAGCACAAAATTATTCCCTACTCGGACGATCATTTGCCTGTAACCTGGATCTTTCAGCATGACAATGAGCCTAAACACACGGCCAATAGCGTCAAATGTTTCCTTAGCGAACAGCGTATATCCGTTTTAAACTGGCCATCAAATAGTCCGGATTTAAACCCGATAGAAAATCTCTGGTATATTGTTAAAAAGGAAGTCTCAAACAAACGTAACTCCAGTTAAAACGAACTATATGAAGCATTTGTTGAAGCATGGAATTCAATCCCCCTAGAAAAATGTATGAAATTGATTGAATCAATGCCACATCGTTGCAGTGCTGTTATTGAAAATAAGGAATACGCCACTAAATATTAATTATAACTATTGGTCGGCTGTGGATAGTAGCTATTTCGTAAATAACAATAATAATTACTAATACTTAAAAAATATTGTTTTTTATACTTTTTTGTTGTTGTTTCTAATAAGTTGACCATTATTGTTCATACCTTAAAACTGACTTAAATGTTTGTCCGTAGTGTAATATTGAAGCTGCACTTGTGTAGTGGGATTTATATTGTTTTTCTAATAAATGATAAATCGTTGAACATATTGTTGTCCTATTTATTGTTTAATTTCAAAATAGAAACGATTGCGGTGAAGTATCTTACATAATGTCAAGGACCATTGGTAGTGTTTCTAATTATACGACCACCTCTGTATGTAACCATGATATGATGAGAACTAATTTTGCGATTTATGTACTAGTTTGTCATGATTTGAGTTCCGAGTCTCATTTTTTTATTTGGCTTTCGTAAGAATTTGAAATATTTATATGTATGCCAAGCGAAATTATTATTTAACGAAAGAATTGAAATAAACTGCAATAAATGAAAGCACTATAATATTAAGCTGACAGATTTGTTGAATTGTTCAGTTACATATTTATACTGTTGTAGATTTGTTGTTCAATTAGTTCGGCTCGCCTTAGTAGTCCGGTGAAGCTGTTAATGCCTTACTAGGACAATAGCGTAGTCAGTTCGAAAAAAAAAATTAAATCAAATTATGGTATACTAGCGCGCCCGGCAGACGTTGTCCCGCCCTGATTTAAAAAAAAATCCTTGACAATATATACCATACCATACATACCAAAACGTTCCTCATGAATCACTATATCCACTGGTGAAAACCGCATTAAGATCCGTTCAGTAGTTTTTGAGTTTATCGCGAACAGACAGACAGACAGACGCGGTAGGGGACTTTGTTTTATACTATGTAATGATTTACCATAAACTGATTCACGGCATTAAAATACGCAATAGTAAGATTTAATGTTTTTCAGTATGTTGAATACTAAAAAAGCATTTCTTAGATACATGTGTTTTCTATTTCCTATATATACCCAGTGCTTTACTCACAATTCTTCTATTTTATAAAGTCAAACCGATAAAAACACTAGACAATATATCGTAAAGAATAAATGTATATTATAATATTATTATCAGTAAGTCACAGGTTTATAATTTTTCATCAGTTATTCAAATATATTGAAGCGGAACAACAACAGTTTAATACTTGTTATACAAAACCCTAATCACTACTAGAAAATAAAAATGTACAAGTATCATCATAAATTCGGAAATTTCTTTTCGTCGAGATGTTGAAAGGCGATATCGCGAGAACTCGCATGCAGCACACGGCTCACCTAAAAGCATCGAGCACCATATAAAGAAAGCAATTAAAAATTATGTCTAAGATAAATCACGTCACCCACTTTTTTAAAATGAAAAACTTCCTATTTGGTACATTTGAGTAGTGTCGTAAATTGCGAGAGACCCGTCCCATACACGTGGTATATGTAATTAACTACTAATCAAAAAAATCAACAGATTAGAAACTTTTAATATAATTTTTGGGCAAAAAGCTAACGTAAGCTACCATAGATTTTTGATACTTCAATTTTATTTATATGTAGGCAATTTCTGGATCAAATTCTCAATTTCTCTTGTTTCTATTTCTAAAATACCTCTGATTTATAAAAAGAGACGTACGTTTAACTTAAGACGCCTCTTTTATTAGTCGATACACTCGAAAGAATACGAAATACAGTTTTAATTACAAGGGATCATCGGCACAGACAACATACTTGTTAATATTGCTAAAGTATTTTAGTAACTCGTTAGTAGGTGCAGTAAGCGCAGGCTCGCGCGTCGCCACGCTCCAGAGCCTCTTGATAACGTTGAAAGACATTTCAAAATAAAGGCTTAGTAAGTACAAACACAGGCGGCCGCTTATCTCTCAACGTTACCACTCCACATGCAAAACATATTTCTGTAGTATAAATGACATAGTGTCGCGAAGCCTATTTCATTTATCAGACTAATAGAATTCACTTAGAAAAACTAGTATTTGTAACCGAAACACAGTAGTAGAACGAGTCCCTAATCATAATATGACTTCATTGTTGTACTTTGAATTGATAAGGAATAAAACCCGAAAATACGTTAGTACCTGTATATTTTCTTATCGAAGCATGACAAAATGACTACACAGTGCCTGGTAATATGATTATTACTACCAGTATTACTGTGTTAGTGTCATCCGAAAATAAAGGTGAATACAGAGAGATCTAGAATCTGTCGGGGTTGTCGCTATAATGCCGGTCGGTACATGGATATTCACCTATTGCTTCCGACATAGGACAACTTAAAATATACCTGGAATGACGAACGAGGTAGGCATGACTAGTTTATCACCATGTTTGTGGTAGTAGTGATCCAACCGCTCAACATTATCAGCCCGTTTGGATGCTTTATATATACCGGCTGATTCTAGAAGAGACATGTCTAAGTACCTCACTATGAAAGGTGTTACATCTGATTATTATTTAGTTACTAATCTTTCATAAACCACTTTTATTTTTGAAGTAATTAAAAATATCTTATTTCTGCTTCAAAATATATAGTGAAAAATATATAAATATATTTAACAATGAGTAGGGCTATAGATGGGTACCATTGTAATTTGATACTAACAGTACTCGTAGCTCCGTACGCGTTTTTTTAAATTATATTAAAGAAATATAAAATTGTTAGACCATGTACAACTATAGCAATGCTCTTTTAAAACAATTATAAGTACGACACGCCACCTAAAGTAACATGTAACGTATACTTTAGATATAGAAATACTAAGTGTGGTCAAATGAGGTTTATTATCAGCAACATATTTGGAACTTTAACCTACCATATAACTACCTGAGTGCTTACTTACATTGTATTAGGAACCAATGAAACAATAAGTTAAAAATGTTATTATAATGATATACTATGCCCATACTGTTAATAAGTAATACGTTTATGGTATAATATCTTATTAGAATGACTCCTTCCATCTTTAAAATTACTATTAATAATTATACTGTTGTTGTTGTAAACAGTGAATGACCTGACGTCTTGAAATCTTGCATAAATATAAATCAAGATATAAAACTTTATATCTGTCTAGGCACTTTTTAATATTCTTAGTAGTCCGGTGAAGCTGTAAATACCTTGCCAGGTCAATAGCATAGCCAGTTCGAGAAAAAAAAACGATATTTTTATATGTTACTACGGTTACTGAGTTATGTAGATAAAAGTGCAGTAAATAAAAGAAAACGGTCAAAAAGGCAATGTAATTCAAATTACTTACAAATATATGAATTTTAATTATATTTATTCTTGGAGTCTAATACAACGCACGTCTTACGCACATGTTTATAGTGAACAACAAATTTTTGCTAAATTTCATGCGGACGAAGTCGCGAGTAACAGCTAGTCTAAAATAGAATAACCTAAATTACTTCCTATAAGGTCAGCTATCTGCCAGTGAAAGTTCCGTGAAAATCGGTCAAATCGTTTTGGAGATAGCACTGTGGGCGAAGCCACGGTTAACAGATAGTTTAAATTAAAATAAACTAAATTATTTTTTATAATGTCTGTTATCTGCCAGTGAAAATCACGTGGAAATCGGTACAACCGTTTTGGAGATAACACTGCAGACGAAGTAATTTTACCCGCTGTAATTTTAGCTACCTCCCAGTAAAACTCCCGTCAAAATCGGTCCAACCATTTCGGAGATTACCTGGGACAAACAAACAGACAGACAGATCGACAAAAATTTTAAAAATTGCATTTTTGCTATGAGTAACTTGTATACTTTCATACCCACTCATTAAAAATTTGTTATTTTGATATTACATACAGACAATTCATTTTTATTATGTGTATAGAAGATAAACAGTAAACATGCGAATTACTTCAAGATGTCTACGCGTAGGGCTCCTTGTTGAAAATGTAACGTATTGTGAACAACCCTTCATAGTAACCCGTTTCGTATTAGTAGTGCATTAATATGCCATTTTAACACTAACTTTGTTAACAAATATTTCTTTTAATGTTGTATCCATTAAACAATTACTATTCATAAGCAAATCTATAAAGAACGTTCGCAAATGACTCGATTTGATCATCAACGAATGATAAATTATCGTTGTAATAACAATTAAAGCGATCAGGAAACGGTGTTCCCATCGCGTGACACCGTCGCGTCCGTTACGTCCGCTACGGGCGCTACGAGCCGGCGCGGCTTCTTCATTGGATCACAGGAATTCATCATAGACATTGTAATGTTGATTTTAATGAGCTCCTAGAAGCTACCTCATTCACGTTCAACTATCAATACAAATGCATTTCAACTGTTAATTAGTTTGTTAATAAATTAATTTGAACTCAGATCGACGATTTACGATTGTCTATAGCTAGAATTGCGAATCCAAAAGTTGCGAAATAGACTGCATCTTTTGACAGATATGAGTGTGGACAATGTTGATTTATATTAAGATATACCTGATGTAAGATTGAAACCAGACTGTGGAAACAGAAACATCTTGCGATACTTCCAACCCACTGTCAAGTAAATCAGCTGTTTATTTAAAATGTGATGATAGAAATTTTATCAACATTATTATTATAAGCTATCAACAAGAGTTAACACCAAGGAGTAGATCTTAAGACTTAAGTAACTTTTTAAAAACAGATTACGCGACAACCCTCACGGTTTGACGAGGTAAATGGAAAATAAAATTATGTCCGACAATCAATTAAAATCAAAAATACTTCATTCAATTCAGTCCCTGAGAAGGCGCTTATGAACGTCAAAACTACCACCACCACTATCACCAACGATCATACATGACACCTTTGTAACATACATTTTCTTATAACAATATACTATATGAACAATAATATATTAGGTCTTTACCTATGAAATTGCCGTTTTGTATGAAAAAATTTAAACGAATTTTTTTCATGTATTTTTTATTTGTATTAATCGAAGTAATCACCCATGCAATCAATGCATCTTTGCCAACGCAGTGGTAGTTTATTGATGCCCTTCTTAAAGAAATCAGCTGGACGGGAGGCAACAAATTCTTCAAAGGCATTTTATACTGCCTCTCGGGTATTGATTTTTTTTCCCGCCAAGGAGTTATCCAAATTCTGGAAAAAGTAGTAGTCTGTAGGCGCAAGGTCTGGTGAGTAGGGCGGATGACGGAGAACTTCCAACCCCAGTTCTTGCAACTTGGAGACCGTCTGCTGTGCAGTATGAGGTCGCGCGTTGTCGTGCAGGAGCAGCGGAGACGAGCGATTGACCAATGCTGGTTGGTGATGTGCCAGCTTCTCCATCATTGTGTTCAGTTCTTCACAGTACACATGTGCAGTAATGCTCACCCCGTTTGGTAAGAAGCTGTGATGAATCACACCGGCGCTAGACCACCAAACAGTGACCATCACTTTTCTAGGGGTAAGTTTTCGTTTAGGGCATTGTTTAGGTACTGAACCAGGATCTAACCAACTTGCTGAGCACTTGCGGTTATCAAACAGGATCCATTTTTCATCGCAGGTAACAATGCGGTTCAAAATTCCTTAATTTGTGTGTCTGTTGAGCAGTGCAAGGCACGTCTCGACGCGTACTTCGCGCTGGCGATCATTGAGTTCGTGGGGCACCCATTTGTCAAGCTTTTTTACCTTGCCAATTTGACGCAAATGGACCAATATTGTTTTGACGCTAACGTCGAAAGCTGCTGCTAATTCAGCCGTAGATTGTGTATCATCAGCTTTCACAATCGCCTTTAATTCGTCATTGTCGACCAAAGTCTTCGGACGACCGCGAGGTTCATTTTTCAGGTGGAAATTCCCAGAACGGAAGCGAGCAAACCAATAACAGGTGGTGCGTTGGTTTGTAGTGTTAGCTCCGTAAACGTCGATGTTGCGTGCCGCTTGTGCCGCGTTGCTGCCACGACGGTACTCATATTCCATAATTACTCGAATTTTTAACGTATCCATGATGACAAAAAAGATTGAAATGCGATGAAAATGTAACACTAATCAATAAACAAATGACTACTTTTGGAAAAAGAATTCCATGTTTTTAAAATAAAATAAATTTGAAATTAGAATTCTTAGCTAAACAAAAATTATTTTGATTTGAAATGGCCAGTACCGCAGAACGGCAATTTCATAGGTAAAGACCTATTATTAACATATATATACAACTTAAGACTCGATAAAGTATATTATTAGAAAAGAAAAGCAAGCTTATGTCTACACATGAGCCCCTTTCACGAGGCATCTCGCAAGCATCGGAGAAGACACGTAAACGAAAAACTATCATCTCGATAAGTCGTAAATACAGATTAGAAAGGCGGTCGTCCCGTGCATCGATTTGCAACGGGCATCAAATATTGATATATGTCGAACCGGCGCGTTACAGCACGCGGGGGACGCATAATTCCGCGGAATCTATGACTGACGCAGAGTACATGTCACCCACCGTATCCCAAGCTACACTGTATTACACAGGTGCCATCTCAGAAATCACTAACAAATAATATAATTTATTAACACAGTTGACAATAAAATTATAATTTGTTTAAAATCATGGATAAAAATATATTACAATATTTAAATTTTAATTATACAAATTATTTTGAAAATACCAATTTTCATTTTTTTTTTATACAAGTGTGCCAGCGAAAGTTATTCTGTTGGTAAAATTATATTTAGAATGATGAATAATGTAAAAAATAATTCCAATAACAAATACAAAGGTTGTCCAAAAAATCTACTGAGCGACAGATAGTGATGTGTGGGCTTTACTTTTTTTACTAAAAGTATAAATAATAAGCATCAGACTTTGTCGTCATTAAATTACAATATAAAACATATAACAATTACATATAGTGTCAGGTAGTGACGAGTTACAGCAAAATTAATAGTAAGAAAACTTTCTCCATGACAACACTCGTAGGTGGACCAAATTTTATCATTCGATTAAACAATGCGAGTATTTATTGATCTCCGACATATCAACACCTATTTTAAAGTATAATATTTGTAAAGGTACAGTACTTCTCAAATTGTAAATTAAAGTATTTGTGATTTTAGTAACTTTACACCTGCACGTTATAACATACCTCGAGAGTGTGTAGTGACGTAGCGTGCGACAGGTGTACCCGATGCTTATGGTTTACGACACATCGTGGCGCGTACTCCACCGTTCATAAACTATGAATTCGCCCAATCGCAGTCAGGTGCTATGGATTTATTATCTATACGCTTAGATTCCCCCTCAGCAGTCCTCGTTTTTATTTGGAAAATATATTTTTGAATTATTAAATCTTACGCCGTTCTTAGGGTAAGATGTAATAACAATCAAGTATAACTTGTTGTCATTTTAAACTCTTTTTAAATGTCCACAGTTTAATTGTCAGGATGTCATTAGTCACATTATTATTGTTTTCTGCTTAAGTTGAAATGTAAATACGTAGCAAATGCAATTAATCGTATTTGTTCATCTTCATTACATTCAAATGTAATAAAAATAAAATGTATCAAAACAATGATTGCTCGGTAGTCGCATGCTCGTATACTGTATCGATTGATGTAAGATTGAATCCCTGTAATACGATGATAATACGATGGTAGGGCCTTTTCTACTAAGAAAGCCTGACTAGCTACCACACTCAAGTTGACAATATATCAGCAGTTGATCTTGAGAACGGTTTAGCGTGTTACCATCTTAGACTACATCATAATTTCAACTGTTGTTAGGTCCAGGTGAAAAAAATAATATAACGAAATATCGTGCACAAACCATTACATCGATATATTTTTTTATGCATTGAGACCATACAAACAGTGTATACTTATAACGACACGTTACTTTCTATTTCTATATATTATATCACAATGTAATAATGGCATTGTAATTATATATTATAATTAACGATATAAAATTTTACTATACAAATGTAATCTTTATGTTTTGCTAAATATATAAAATAAAATAAATTGTAAATATTTATACAATTCGTAAAATATTTACCCTGGAACATCTCTATTTTATACAAGCTACAACTAACTTGTTTTGGAGTTTCGAAGTTTAAGTATTATTTTTGTACAATAACTCCTCAGAAGACATTTCAGATATAGAGGAGCACCACTGTGCTTACTATAAGGCTTGATTGTGACTGATAAATCAAGTACATATAATTGCGTCATACGTATTTCAGAGAAGAATATATTTTACTTTATAATCTCATTTCAGTTCATTAAGTGATTTTGGACATTCTAATGTTATATAGTATATATAATATGTTATATAGTAACACTTTATTACATACATTATAGCTGTTTCGACCTAAGACTTGTAAACCACAGTTCAATAAAAATAACCGGTAAACAGCTATAAACATCATTTCTTCGAATGATTCCCAAAGCAATTTTGTTATCTCTTATAACACTAGTTCTTCTCAAGGTTTATATTCGAAACGCTTTAGAATTATAACGTGACAAGTTGTTATCGAAGGTCACAATGTTATGACCTCAAGATCGAACCAGCAACCTTCCTATCGATCGTTAATTCAAATCACCAAATACCGGACTATCAGCTAAGTGTGTAAATTAAATAATAATGCTGACATTAATGTTTCTAATTTAAAGTTTTTCTGTGATTTGCAGTTTTTTATTGCAAAATTTCTAGATCATTAAAAATATTTTCATGCGACATAAATAATATATATTAAGTTTCGAAATATATTCGGTCCATTTTAGCATATTCTTTCGAAATCGTTAAGGTGAATTGTATTTTTATTATAATTTTACTGAAAGTAGCTTATTGTCTTGTTTTTTTTTATTAACACACTTTACTCAAAATATAATCATTGTGTCACCAACGTCTACTGAATAAATTATAGTACAGTAGCGAGCACGGTGGACGCTGTCCTGACTTGATAATTAAAAAACCCTAACAATATTCTACCGCAGCGCTACCGACCAGTTCCATTGTGAATCTAAACCATTTATAGAATCCACGTGAAAACTCAAAAAAAAACATCAAAATCTGTCCAGCTGTTTAAGAGGAGTTCGGTGACATACACACGGACTGAAGAATTAAACTTCTTGTGACGTTCTCCATTTAGGAAATCGTAAAAGGAGAACGTCACAAGAAATTAACGAAACTCGTATGTTACTATAATAAATATTTTTATATATAATTCTTCTGTCCGTGTGTATGTGACTGAACGCCTCCAAAACTACCAACCATTGGCTAAGCAGCTATTTACGTACAAAAGCTCATATATTGAAGTATGCTTCATACGGCTAATCAATAACTTTACAACCATGAAATTTTTCTTCACCGTTGAGTTATCCTTCTGTACTTAATTACTAAATTCGAAACTTAGATACTGGCTTCAAAATTTTTTTGGTTTTATTCTTTGCTTGATTCATTACATTCATGGGCTTGTAAAATGTATTCACATATTAATTAAACTTTAGCAAATATGTGTTATCCCTTTGTTAACAGATACAGATACATTTAAAGAAAAAAAACAATTGAAATAGTAATCTGTACACGACTCCTAGTTTTTTTCTTGACTAGATGTGCTAACAAATGCATAGAACGTTTCTTACATTCACAGTTGCTCACGATGCTTTTTCTTCACCATCAGTCGATAGTGTTACCAATTAAAGTTAGTAAACATACACGAATTCCGATAATTTACACGTCGTTTTCAAAATCACGGATATCGAATCGAATACGATAAATTGCCAGTAAATATATATATATAAACTAATTATAAGCACATGTGAAAGTTCTTTAAAGATTTACATATGAGGCGTGATCAAAAATTTAAATTTTCTTCATCTGATAGAACTTATGCCCACAATTCCTATCTATTATTTCTCATCTACCTACCAAATACATATAATTGTTGATATTTTATTTATCCTAAACTCGAACAACATAGCCGCTTAACGGTCAAACCAGATTGAGTATGGCTGACTCAAAACATATAAACATATGCTGGTTATGTTCAAAAATTTCTATAGAAGACAATCATGATCACGCTTTCTATTTCGTTTGTTATTTTTTTTTTGATAAAATTTAAATAAACATTACAAATACTTGTGTACTCGTTAAACAAGGGACAAATAGTAATTTAAGTAACTTTATTTGATAATACACTGCGAGTATTATGATGTACAATCCTGAGTAACGCTCGACTGCGGAAATATCACAGACATAATTATTTCTACCACAGAGCAGTAGAGATCGAGTCGCTGTGATCTGGTCCAAAACGTGTGGTTCGCCAGATGGTAGGAGATAGCAATCGTGTCTAACTGGATTGCGACCACCGCACAACAAGTGTAGCATCCGCTATAGCCAAACGTTTAAGCGTGTTACAAGCCGGGATTAACTGTGCTATATGAATATTATGTATATCTATATATCAGGGCGAAGATAATAATGGCGTCCATTTTAATGTATAACGTCATCCATAGTGACATCATGGTTATGATTAGATCGACCAATCCACCAAGACCACTGGTATAAACACGTTAGCCGACACAGAAATGCAAACCTAAACGTAGTTACGAACTATCCGTAGATGTGACTAGCCCAACTGTCTGAACGAGGATGACTAGGCGGCTTGTTGCTTTTTAAGTCATTCCAATCAGAGCTGAAAGGCAATAATAATCAAGATTGCATGAAGAGGCGTTCTCCAACCAAGGGTGGCGGTAAGTAGTAGACAGTCAATAGTAACTCCACTAATGTAGTCAATAGTACGGAGGCAGGTCAATAGTACCTCATTAGATATACTCGTATACCATCAGGTATAGTACTATTACTTTGTCGTGATATATTTAAAAAAACAAACACCGGTACTAGGAGCGTTTTAACTCAATCGTCAGAAGTACAAGTCTGGCCTTAATTAGGAGTACGGTCCTTTTTGTGATTGATATGAACATTTATACGCTATAATGACCACTTAGTAAAGAGAGAGTAAAAATTAGAAATTATTCTTTACTAGCTTTTGCTCGCGGCTTCACTCATATTAATATAGTTTTGGACACACTTCGGGAACTGTAATTTTTGCTGAATGAAAAGTACCGTATGTCCTTTACTTACATCCTTTATCATAACGATCAGTTCAATAGTTAATACGTGAAAGCGTAACAAAATACAGCCCGATAATTTAGCTTTTAACATTCCGGTGAAGTTGTTAAGGCCTTGCTAGGCCAATAGCGTAGTCAGTTCCAGAAAAAATATCTTTCAACATGTGAAGGAAGTTTTAAAATTGGTTAAGTATTGTTGAGTGTATTAATTACAAATAACCAAGCAAAGTGTTTTATATTATAGGATGGAACGACTATCGAGTTTCACAATATTTCACAATATTCCGAATGATTTTGCAATTTAATTATACGGATATAAAATTCACGTCGTTTTATTTTTATTGTGACATGTGTCTTGATGTCTCATTATTAAAATTATAATATTCATATATTTTATTTGTATATTTAATTTTGTTTGAATGTCAACAAATTACTTTCTATATATAATCTATGATATTACTGTTTACTTTATTTATTTAACGTTTTGAAACATTACAATAGCACACACTTCTTATATACACACACGTCTTTTAAATTTTACTGTAATTTACCTATAACTATTTACCCCTTTCAACTCTAGTACTAATTATATTTGCACTTTAAAAATTGTGTAAACATTACCACCAATGGAAATCTGATAAGTTCTCTTAGAAATCAGTCCGGGAAATAACAAATATTTTAATATTGTTTATGTGTATATGCAAGTACGAATAGAATCAAAGCATAGTGATTTCCCTCGACCTTACATATTTTAAATGTAGGTGTATTCATTAGAATACGAACAGGTGCATCTCCTCCAGACTGACGTCACTAGCGTTGGTTTTAATAACTGTGACAATAAATTGTGCTTAAAAGCAGATTGGGAATAACGGCAGTATTGTTACAGCTATTTTAATGTTTCACTTTCCAGATTTTTACACGTACACTGAACTGTATCCATAGACCTAAGTATATCTAGAGTCGCAGTATTAAAATATTATATATTTGTGTCGCATATTATTAGTGCTTAGCGTACAAGCTTTTTTAACTTTGTTTACATAAGCAGCAACTTTTTAGTAACTTTATCATAACGGGGTTAAAACCCCGCATGGTCTTGCAAATAATCCGAACGCTAATTTTAATTGTGATCTCTTGTGTCAGTAGAATTAAATGTGAAAACCGTTTTCATAATATTATAAGAATCATGGCTTGAAACTTGCCTCACATGAATTTGCTTATTATTTTTCAATCACGAGTAATAAACAAGAAGTATGTTCAAAATATTTAAATAGTGTAATTTTGATTTCTTGACTGATCCTATATCGTATGAAAGTAACAAAAAAACTGTTCATAAAAATATCTTTCTATGTATTAAGATGATAGATAATAAACGAACTCACACGGCCACAGATAAAATACAGTTCATAAAAGTGATATGTTATGTCAATAATAAACAAAATATTTTGTCGACTCTATACGATTCTAGTGTACACGAACTAAACCCTTTCGCGCGGTCCGCGCCAATAATGAAATCTGGGGTGTGAAATAAAAAGAAAAAACTCTCTTAATTAAATTTTCTTTTGGGGAAATTTAATAAGCGTAGGGGAGTACCTACTACCTACAGCCGGAGCGGCGCCAGCTGAGCCCCCGTCCTATTATATACATATACTTTTATTCAGTACACACAGGTTCTGTTTACTTACCACATGATTAGTAACTATATTTCTAAAATATTATTCTCTTGTGTACAATTCTTACACATTGCAAATACAGATTCGACGTGCATCACTGAAAATCGATAACATAACTTTCAATGCATCCTCGAAAATGTAAGGTATGTTAACAAAATCTTACATAAACTATATTTCATTTAATAATTTAAGGCAAACATTCATTTATTAAAAATTAGATATAAAATTAATAATCAAAAATTATATAGAAAATGCCGAATAGAAATAAGTTTTAATGAAATTTCCATGCATTTAGTACTGGCGTGACATAACCGATAGCGTACGATGCTTGTCTGTTCGAATATTCAATACAGTTCGTACGTAAACAGTCACTCATATATAATAGAAAAAGAGAGAGAGAAAGTCGCAAAAAGGAGCATAACGCTTTTTCCTTACGTGACAATTTCTACCAGTTTACTCATACCATAAGATGCATTAACAATATAATGAACTTTATCAAATTTCTGGCCGGCTTATTTCAGTGATGTTTTATTTTCCAAATAGATCTTAGTACTAAGTATCTAACAACTATTAATATCTTCTCACAGTCAATTTGCATGAAGTTTTGTTCTATGAAGTAATCCATATCTACTAGGTATACTTAATATATAAAGCTGAAGAGTTTGTTTATTGTTTGTATGGTTGAAGACGCTAATCTCAGGAACTTTTTTGAGATAATCTTTCGGTTTTAGACAGCTCATTTATCGCGGAAGGCTACAGGCTATATATCATCACGCTAAAACAAATAGAAGCGGAGCACCAATGAAGAATGTTTAAAAATCGGGCACTTTTTTCCTTTTGAGAGCTTTCTTTAGCGTTAGTATTATATATGTTGCCATGGTAACGTGATACGTTTCTATCGCAAACATTCTCAAAGTTTATTTTGTGTCCCTATTTAAAAAGTTTATTGTACGTTAGTTTTGCTACCAATTTTTTAATTGTAATCTATTACGTATTATAAAAATAACGTGTGTGCATGTAAAATTAAAATAACAACTTTTTGATGAATGGATATGGCGACAAATGACCATATTTTTTTTTATATCGTCTGTATTTTTATATTATTATATTTTGTCTGTTTGTTTGTTCGTTCCGGGTAATCTCCAAAACGGCTGGACCTATTTTAACGGGAATTTTACTGGCAGATAGCCGAAATTATAGCGGTTGACATATTCTATTTTATTTGTCCACGGCTTCGTCCGCATTGCTATTTCCAAAATGGTTGGACCTATATTCACGGGACGTTCACTGGTAGATAGCAGACCTCATAATAAGTAATTTGGGTTTTTTATTCGCCTTCGGCTGCAGTGGTATATCCGTAATGCTTGAACTGATTTTCACGGGACTTTCACTGGCAGATAACTCACAATATAAGAAGTAACTTAGACTATTTTATTTTGTTACTCAAGACTTCGTCCGCAATATCCTACTATCTTCAAATCGGTTGGACCGACTTTCACGGGACTTTTACGGGCAGATAACTAGCGGACTCGGAAGACGTTATCTCACCCCGATATTAAAAAGAAAACCTTGACGAATTAGACCTACACCTTCCCCATGAATTATTCTATCTACTGGTTAAAACGACATGAAAATTTATTCTGTAGTTTTTGACTTTATCGCGAATAGATAAACAGACAAACCAGAGGACTTTGCTTTACACTATGTAGCGATTAACTGTTACCTGTGCATTCGTCCGTGTGACATTGATCAAAAATATGTTGTTTACTGTTAACAACCCTGTGAGACGTGTGCGTTACTGGACTCCAAGAATAAATATATATAATTGAAAGTCATATATTTGTATTTAATTTGAATTATATCATCTTTTTGATCAATTTGGCGGCCATTTTATTTTACTTACCGCGTTTGCGTCTACATAACTCAGTGATTATAGCAACGTATAGGAATAACTTAATTATATCGACAATATGGGCATATTATATCTATATTAAAAGATTTAAGACATATTGTTCGATAATATATAGCTTAAAATTTTCATTACTTTCTTGTCGGTCTGTCTGTCTGTCTGTTTGTTCCGGGTAATCTCCGAAACGTCTGGACCGATTTTGACGGAAATTTCACTGGGGGGTGGCTAAAATTACACGGGTTACATAAACTACTCTAAATTAGACTAACTATTAACCTCGGCTTCATCCGCAATGCTATCTCCAAAACGGTTGCACCGATTTTCACGAATTTCTACCAGCAGTAAGCGGACATTATAACAAGTAATTTAATTTATTTTAATTTAAACTAGCTGTTAACTGTGGCTTCGCTCGCAGTACTATCTTTAAAACGGTTAAACCGATCTTCACAAAACTTTCATTGACAGATAACTATCCTTATAAAAATTAATTTTAGCAATTTTATTTTATACTAGCTGAACCCGCAGCTCTGCACGCGTTTTTTTTTAATTGTATTAAAGTAATATAAAATTGTGAGACCATGTACAATTATGGAAATGCTCTTTAAAAACAATTATAAGTAGGATACGTACGCCACTTACAGTAGCATGTAACGTATACATTAAATATATAAATACTAACAGTGTGTGAAATGAGGTTTATCATCAGCAACATATTTGGAACCTTAACCCACCAATATAACTACCTCAGTACTCACTTACACTGTATAAGGAACTAATGAAACAATGACTTAAAGATGTCATTATAATGATATAATATGCTCATAATGTCAATAAGTAATACGTTTATGATTTAATATTTTATTAGAAAGACTCGTTTTATCTTCACAATTACTATTAATAATTATAACGTTGATTTAAAAACAATTAATGAGCTGACGTCTTGAAATCTTGCATAAATATAAATCAATATATATAACTTTATATCTGTCTAAGCAGTTTTTAATATTCGACAATTTAAATAGTGGCCATTGAACTCTAAACAATATTCCTATATGTTACTATGGTTATTGAGTTATGTAGAATACAGTGCGGTAATTTAAAAAAATGGCCGGCAAAATGACTTAGAAACAATATACTTCAAATTACATACATAGATACAAATATATGAATTCCAATTACATTTATTCTTGGAGTCCAGTACAACGCACGTTTTACGCACATGTTTACGGGAACAAAATATTTTTTGCTAAATTTCATGCCGACAAAGTCACGGGTACCAACTAGACTAAAACATAATAACCTAAATTACTTCCAATAAGGTCTGCTATTTGCCAGTGAAAATCCCGTGAAAATAGGTCCAACTTTTTTGGAGATAGCACTACGGACGAAGCCACGGTTAATAATTAGTCTAGATTAAATATAAACTAAATTACTTGTTATGATGTCCGCTATCTAGTGGTGAAATTCCCGTAATAATCAGTCAAACCGTTTTGGACATTGCACTGCGGGCGAAGCCACGGTTAAAAGCTAGTCTAAATTAAAATAAACTAAATTACTTGTTATAATGTCCGCAATCTGCCGGTGAAAGTTCCGTGAAAATCGGTCCAACCGTTTTGGAAATAGCATTGCGGGTAAAGCCGAGGTTAACATCTAGTCTAATTTAAAGTAGCCTAAGTAACCCGCTGTAAGTTTTACTATCTGCCAGTGAAATACCCGTCAAAATCGGTTTAGCCGTTTCGAAGATCACGCGGAACAAACAGACAGACAGACCGACAAAAATTTTAAAAATTGCATTTTTGTTATCAGTTGTGTGTATACTTTCACACACAATCAGTAAAAAAATGTTATTTTGATATTACATATAGACACTTCATTTTTATTATATCTATAGACTAGCTATCTCTAAAACGGTTAGACCGGTCTTCACGAGACTTTCACTGGCAGATAGCTGACTTTACAAAAAGTTATTTAAGCAATTGTAGTTTATACTAGCTGTTAAATGTGGCTTTGCCCACAGTGCTTTCTGCAAAACATTTAGACCAATTTTCATGTGATTTTTACTGCTAGATAGCGAACCTTATAAAAAGTAATTGAGGTTATTCTATTTTAGACTAGCTGTTACCCGCAATTTTGTCTGCATAAATTTAGTGAGATTTCAAGTCATTCTTTATTTTTAATAAGAGCAATAATTATCAGGTTATTGTTTACAATTCGACATTATAATTATTAATATCTTTAATAATATAGAGGTCTTCCTAATAAGATCTTAGATTATAAACGTATTACGTAAAGAGTTCCATAATACAATTTCTTGCGGAACAGACAAGTGTTTATTTTTCTAATAGTCACAAAATCTTAATTAGTCTTAAGTAGTATCTCGAGCACACGCGAGTCGACTCGCGCGTAAAACACCTCATCTGCACAGGCTCTAAGTGGCGTGCGTGTCGTACTTACAATTGCTTTTAAAGAGCATCTTGTATATTAATACGTGAAGCCAAAACTTTTTATCCCTTTTTAAGCGAATTGCGCTCACGGATGAACGCGAAATTTGTCATAGTTAAAGTTTATATGGAGGAGAAGTGCAGAAAGCTATTTTTTTAATATAAAATGAATTAGAAATACATTAAATCAATTACAATATGCATTACTCACACTATTGCTTGAATTTTACACAACATATGCACACATGTAAATGAAAGACTTATTGACATCCGTCATTTTAATTTTACGTTCCAATTACCTTTTCAATATTTTTAACATGACTGACGTTGCATGCCTTACATGCCCTCTGAAATCAACTGGGCAAACTGTTGGTTAAATTATAATAATATAATATGTAAATTAATAATATGCACTAATAATTAATTTATCTTTATAAAATTTATGGAACCACTAAAATAATTATTATTTTCTTTGGTCTTATTGAATGTCAAAATTTTTAGGTGACAGGACTGCTTTCACTTCATATTATCATAAGAGTAAAGTGATATTACCAAAATCAATGTCAATATTAAAATATTGACAATTTAAATAATTGACATTAAAATGTTTAGTATTTTTTATGATGAACTCACTTCAAATGATGATTCAATAAAAAATGAGCCAAAAAATACTACACATGTAAAATCAAAATAAAAAAAATGTCTGCTCATGAAAGTAATCTATGACTTAGATCTCCGCGGTTACAATGATGCAGTTCAACCTGATGTAGCAATTATATTTAGTACAGTTGATGATGAATTTTAAACAAAAATGAATTCATTTTCAAAAGTTAATGGTAGGTATTAAAACATCTTAGTTTTGGATTAATCATTTGATTATATTGTGTATCCATTACTTTTCCAAACGGTGATACTGGGTGTATCACTATTCCTCATAATGTACAGACCACATTTAATTCAATATCATCCAGAAGTACCACCCACCCATGGTATCGTGTAAAATTAATTGCAAATATCTTTATTTTCGTAAAGTTATATTTACTTAGAATTTGAAAGCCTTACCACCTTACGTAAACGCCTGTTTTTTGTTTCAAATTTATAATAATTTTCAATTTTAATTTAGACATAGTCTTTTTTAATATTTATATAATTAAAAAAAAGTGGCAAATAACTGAGTAGCCATGATGGAAACCTTTGATTATAGATTATTGACAAAAGAACCCCAATAAAGTTCAAACTTTAAAAAAAAACAATGAACTATGCTCGAATGTCGACCACTGGACGCCCACTAGTTTCTATAATTGTACATAGTCTCACAATTTTATAATTCTTTAATACGAATAAAAAAAAACGCGTGCGGAGCTGCGGATACAGCTAGTAGTAAATAAGAATAAAGAACCATTTTCTTATATATGTATAATGTGTTGTTTCAGAATAGTGAAATAAAAAACGATATCGTGTTTCTCTGAAAAGAAAGAAGTTTTATTTCCAAACAGTAGTTTTGTTTGATTTACTTAATATTAGCAATCAATACAATTTTTACTTGAGGAGAGAAACAACATTTAAAACTACTATTTCACAAAGTATTTTTGTATTCTATAGTAAATTGTAGTTAACAATTGATTCAGACATTACACAATTTATAGAGCCGCTTCAGTTGCGCAGAGATATTGTCTCACTGAGCGTGTTCTACCGTCTGTATCATGGCGAGTGTTCTGAAGAGCTATTTAATTTAATCCCTTCCTCTCCTTTGTATACCGGAACCACGCGCGCTGGGCTTCGGAGCTATAGTTTTACGGTAAATCCTATCTGGGCACGAACTAAAAAGTTCGCAACTTCTTATCTCTGCCGTACCGTGAAGCTGTGGAACAATCTCCCGGCCAGTGTGTTCCCTCCTTCCTATAATGTACGATACAAAACCTTCCTACGATAAAAAAAATATATACCGATGTCTTTTAGGAAGCAAACGCCATCTTTTCTTATTACTGTATAAACCATAGAGTTTATGCATATAGAATTTAATCTATGGCGATTATATTATACTACTGTAGTCCATAAGCAAATGCAATGCACGGGAAATGTAAATAAAATATATGAAAGTTGTAATTACATATGCAAGCACAACTTTGAGTTTGGATATTGCTTATTGCAGAATTATATATCTACTTCACAAAGACACGCTGGTGTTTCATTATATATAGGTATGCCTATGAGATAATATACAATCATGTCAAATAAACTTGTCGGGAATTAACAAACAAACAAGTAAACAATAACGCAGTGAGATGCACAGATACACAGGGAAATACAATGCTAAGGTAATATTTAAATAAACACTTAGCCGCAGTAAACTGCGATAAGTGCCGCACGGTTCATACGCTCGTAAGTAGATAGTGTCCGCCAGTGTACCGATAACAAAAACAATAAATTATATTATAGTATTTTATTAAATGTTAATTAATAATAATCCTTATCGGTTAGTGTTCTTATAATAATCAGATGTGGATCACTCATCAAATTAGTTAATAATATGTGTCAAATATATAAGAAATATACAATGCTTGTCGTTAAAGTATAAATAATGTAAATAATATAATTTAGATGGAAATATTTTATTTAAATTAGAAAATCATTTAGAACTAATAACAGATGCAGGTGATCGCGTTAACCAGCAAACAACAACGCATTGTTCTCTTGCAAGTGGGGGGTATTATTATAAAGCTTACTTTTTTTCTTTTAATTGTCTTTTCTCAACATTGTAGTAATTCGTATTAATATGCAATATGTATAAAAAAACAACTATTTATTTAAATACTAGCTATTGCCCGCGGCTCCACATGCGCTTTTTTTAAATGTATTAAAGAAATATGAAATTGTGAATAGATGTGTATATTACAGAAATGATTTTTCAAATACATTTGTAAGTACGACACGATCGCCAACTACCGTAACATATAACATGTACATTACATATGTGAATACTAACAGTATATCGAATGGGATGGGATTTATCATCAACGACATACCTAGAACTTTAACCTACTATATACCACCCTCAGTACTCACTAACACTATATAAGAAAGTAATGAAAATTTTAAGCTATACATTAACGAACAATATGTCTTAAATCTTTTATTATATACGTATAATATGCCCATATTTTCGACATAATTAAGTTATTCTCATACGTTGCTATAATTACTGAGTTATGTAGACGCAAACGTGATAAAAACCATGATATATGACCAAAACGATGATATAACTCAAATTACATACAAATATATGCCTTTCAATTATGTATATTTATTCTTGGAGTCTAGTACAGCACATGTCTCACGCATTTTTTTACAGTAAACAACATATTTTTACAGTAAATAACATATTAACATCAATTTCACACGGACGAATGCACAGGTAACAGTTCATCACTACATAATGTAAAACAAAGTCCTCTGGTCTATTTGTTTATCTATTCGCGATAAAGTCAAAAAGTACAGAATGGATTTTTATACCGTTTTCACCAGTAGATAGAATAATTCATGGCGAAGGTTTAGGTCTAAATCGTAAAGGTTTTCTTTTTTATATCGGGCAGGGATAACGTCTTCCGAGCCCGCTTGTTATCTGCCCGTAAAAGTCCCATGAAAGTCGGTCCAACCGATTAAGAGATAGTAGGATATTGCGGACAAATAAAATAGAATATGTCAACCGCTATAATTTCGGCTATCTGCCACTAAAATTCCCATTAAAATAAATCCAGCCGTTTTATAAGAATGTAAAAAAATTATTTTTTTTTTGTTATTTTTAGCCATATCCATTCATAAAAAGTTGTTATTTTAATTTTACATACACACACTTTATTTTTGTGATACGTAATAGATTACAAATAAAAAATTGGAAACAAAACTAACATAGAATAAACTTTATGAAAAGGACCATAAAATAAACTTTAAAACTATATGTGATAGACACTTACCGTGTTACCATGGCAACGTATATAATACTAACTCTAACACGCAGCGAAAGCTCTCGAGAGGAAAAAAAATGCCCGATTTTGAAACATTCTTCATTGGCACTCCGCTCTTATTGGCCTTAGCGTGATAATATATAGCCTAAAGCCTTCCTCGATAAATGAGCTGTCTAAAACCGAAATATGTTTTCAAATCGGACCAGTAGACCAGTAGACCTTTATATATTAGTATATATTATAAAATATATGTACCGTGCTAATCCAATTATTTGACATAACAAAAAAATGTTATGCAAGCATTTTGTTGATTATGATAATAATATATTATCATGGGTTGCAGTTATCAGTGAGTATCGGTGGTGCTTTACCTATTTGCTATGTTACATAAAAATACGAGAAATTAAATTTTTATATTATTTTCTCCCATTAATTTCTAATTAAATTATAGAATACAGCAGTGTCATCAAAAAAATGGGTTAGTCTCATTTCTGTATTAAAATGCCAAAAGTAAAAAATAAGGTTATTATAAATTATAGATATTATTGAATATTTATATTTATATTTTGTGTGCAAACGATACTCATGTACCTTACCCCGCGTATCATACTTTCATGAATAATGTATGTCGCTCCAAATAATATATGATTCTAGTTGGGAAAATGCAGTTTCTTTACTATGTGTTCCTCCCTGCTGCCGCTGTTACCCGCAAATTCTACGAATGGCGCTCATTCACTGACTTACATATTCCATCACGCATCTAATAACAAGTTTATAAGTGTATAACTATTTAGTTTCTATTGTTTGTATATTATAATATAATTTGATATTCGATATTCGAGAACAACAATTTTACGAACACATTGTTTTCGTATAAAATGATCTGAAATTTATTAGTAAGTAATAAATAGTTGGTCTATGTTGTCAACAACTGCACGCCAGGTACACTGGCTTCAAGAGTTCCATAAAAACGTAGTAACACCATTCTGAGACCGTGTTTCGAATCCTGATAAAGACTAGGTCTAAAGCAGAGATTAAAATATTTGTTCCCAACAAATGAACTAAATCCGCCAAGTCAGTGATAGCTTAGCATAAACTTGTCGCAATAATTTATGCGTCTATATTGTTATTTTAAAGATAAGCTGTTTAAAACGAATACTGCAGTTGTAAAGGGTATGTTAGTTTTTTAAACTTCAGTTATTAAATTCTAAAATATTCTAAATATTATTATTATTTAATCAAATAAAAAACAAACGTGAAACGATTGATGTTATCTATTCTATTAGTGATATAGTCGTGAAGTTATTGTGATGAGTTAAGTGAGTGCCACGGTGATGTTTATTTATGTATGTTTTTATAAAATTCGTGCCAGATATCTGTTATTAATGCATCTGTTAATTGTGCAATTATCAGCGGCCGTTCAGCCCGAGCTGCCATGATACCACGTAGTGCCGGCTAACACAGTAACTTAACTCATTTATATTCCATTCGTGAGTGGCACCGATTCTGTTTTACTTTGTACTTGGCACATGGCTGTTAAAAAATGCAACGCTAACCACTGAGAGCCAGCCAACATAGACAACATAGACAGTCAACATGATAAATAGGTAACTAGATAGAGTCCAAGCAGCTGTAAGACAGAAATGAAGTAAAATGTGAAAAATGCTCAATATATTCGAATCTGCTATAAAAAAAATAGTAATAATATATTAATTCATTAAAAGATCTTCAATGCTTGCAAGAAACACGGTAAAATAATTAAACAAATACATATTCGAAACCTGTTATATAGCTTAGAATTTTTTCCCTTTTTTTTAAAGAGTTTGATCAAAAAGCGACTGTGCCCCCTTTATTGAAAGGCATGTACTACGCACATGCAATCACTTGTTAGCTTCTACTAATAGCGACCTCGACTAGCTCGTACAGCATCCAGGTTTTATCCGACAAAGGTGAAAACAAAATTTCCGAAAAAATTACAACGTATTAATAATTTGAAAGACTACGTTGTGTTATGGTTTATTTCTATATTGTAATACGGGGTTATACCACTGAACCGGCACTATAACAGCGGCAAATCGCTATATTTTCGCGTGATTATCATCGTTTAAGGTCGAGAGACATTGATTTCTAAGAATTGAATCCACGTTGATTGATTTATGACCGGACGATAAGACTGAGCAGATGGTCAATGCAATTGAAAGGCTTCAGTGCATCGCGAATGAGATCGCGGATAATACTGTCTCCAAGCCACTTCCAAAACTAAAAACTTCACTAAAAGTGATTTTATATTTTTCTCGAATAGATTTACATATCTCTGTCGTATAGCATACACATAGATCACATTCTAATGGGTCTAGTTATTACTATGAGTTTCGGTGACAACTTAGCATCAAGTAACGGCTTGCCGGTTCGGTATGTTACATAGGAGAACGAAATATTACATATTTACAAGATTTTCTTTACTTTCAATGAAATTATAAAACATCATAACTAGAGAACGCTCGTTACAACTTACAATCTTCAACTGTCTTTATCACACGGTAATGAACAATGAAAACATAGAACAATGCTTGTCTCACTAACGGATAATATGTACACGATAATGACTCTTATGTGGCATGAATAAGGCATAGAAATAACAGTGTAGGCGAAGAGCTAGGCGGTGTAACATTCACGTCACGTGCTTGTCTCTTCCGCGCCCGCCGCGACGCGACGTATCGTCGCCGCGCGTAGTAGCCGCGAGCCTAGTCACGCCGCGCCGTACCTCGTACGGGGGGCGCTGGACTTTCATGACGCCCAGGATCAAGATTATGTTGACGATAGGATGAGATTAGCTATATTTTTACATGATTCCACAATAGCTTATATATTGATCTAAAAGCTGTAAGAATAACATTTTCAGTCCCCTAAGCTAAACTCGACTACACATTGTTAACACTGCTAGGCAATGGACAAGCAAACAATGATAGTGATCTCAAATTGTCTCTTTTATAGTACACCGCATACATCAAATGTGTTATGGTCTAGTGCTTAAAGATATTATTGACACCCTACAACATAAAAATTCATGCATAAACCATAAATTAGCCGAGGTAAGTATAAAATGACGTTATGTAAGCCGATACTAATTTTAAGCCCTTACCCTTGAAATAAAAGATCCAAAGAGAAAACTATATTAATATTCAATTCATCTTGTCTCTGAGGAAGTTAAATAGCGGTGTATTTGTATTCATTAGCTTCAGTCGCAGCTAACAGCTTATGTGTGAGACGAATAGTTAAGGCACGATACGGCAGCGGCACAGTGCGCGTTCCCATTGCACGACAATTCCAATTCTTACTGACTAAAACCCTATGATGTTCTTTTGGCCGGGGAGGAAGTACTACCTGAGCACTTCATCCCCTCGAACCGAGATACTATTACAATACTGGTTAACTTGTTTTAGATTAAAGACGATAGTATATATTTATACATATAAATATAAGTTCAATAATTTATCAATGATAAATTATCATTGCTTTTGCTGTTATAAAAACTGTTAATAGATATTTAACCGTAAAATTCATGATCATAATTTATTATTTCGTGCCTTTATCAACTATCAAATTATGTTGCGGATTTTTCCCCAGCATATTACTAGAATTTTTCTAGTAAAATTATGTTCACGTGTACAATACTAATAAAGTGCTTGTTTCGATACATTAGCCATAGAGACTAGCCAGTTTATATATAAAATTGTCTAAAATCTCTTACTCTAAGATATTTAAATCGATTATGATGACGAGTATAAGGTCCTGGTTCTATAGCCATTGTTCTTGCTCAATATTGACTCAATAGCCAATATAAATAAAAATGCTTTAACGTTGACACCCAAACAAATGTTTAAAGAAAATGTGTTTATTAGATTAATGGCAGAATCAAACTAGATAATATTTATAATATGCTATCGGACCTGACGAACTTCGTACCGCTTCACAATCAAGAATTGTTATGTTAATTTATTACCTGAATTAAATTAAAATTTTTATCAAGACAAAACGTATACTCAAATTGACTTAAGTTCAATAAATGTACAAAAATTGATTTAATGATATACGAACAATTAAAAATGCCTATCATAAAATACCTGAAAACCTAACAAAATGTCTGAGAAAATGAATTTTCGTTGTAATTTTTTTCTTCGCAAATTTTTCTCATATTTTTATAATAATTATAAATTTGTGTCTGCCCCGAATAGCAGAGCAATTCTCTGCTATTCGGGGCAGACACAAATCCGAGAAATCAAAAATCATGAAAATGGGTCCAACCGTTCTTGAGTTATAAATGATGAAACTAAACCAACTTTGTTTTATATAATACTAGCGGTTCCAGCGAACGTTCTCCTGCCTTGATAATAACAAAAATCCTAAAAGTCAAACGCAGCGCCACCTACCGGGCCCAATCGTGAATCTAAACCATTCTCGGATCCACTGGAACACGCTCACAAAATTTCATTAAAATCGATCCAGCCGTTTAGGAGGAGTTCAGTGACATACACACGTACAGAAGAAATTTATGTATAAAGATAATATATAGATTAACATGTGTTTTAAACGAATATTTATATGGGAAGCAATTTAAAAAAATGCTATTTATTTATGATTATTTGTCATATTAAATCTTATTCGAACTGTCAAAATTAAAAATTGTAGTATAAGGGAAACGCAGTCGGTATCCGTGCGGTAGAGTGCGCGAGCGCACCTCATTGTACAAAGCGAGGCAGATCAGTCCGCGTTAGACACGGCTGCGCTGCCGCGGCCGGTGCCTGTGTTTTCTACACGGAACATTTATAAATATCAACGACTTACATACAACTAACTATTCTTGTAAAGCGGTGCTCTCTTGGAAACATACAATTCAGATAAAACAGATGCATTCCTCTTATTGGTGTCGCCAGGCTCATTTACTTTATATACGCTAGTCAGTCCTCTATCGCTAAATTTCCTAACCTTTTGCGGCATATGGTGATCCATATCCATTAAAGTATGTTTATCTTTCTATTCTGAAAAAATACTATTGTATTTGGTCCGAAATCGTATTACTTTTACAGCAGTGTTTGTAGGTCGCGCCTTTTGTTTCACGTCATCTTTGCACAAATAACACACGTACGTAGTAAGTAGCACACATATACCCGACTGTGTAACATCTACCATGATGATAATTCTGTCACAGTCGCTGGCTTTTAAATTGTCACGGTTGGGTATGATCCACTGTATGTCCAGCTTCCGAAAAGTTTGCAGTTCATGACAGCGACGACCGTTGATGGATTTCAGATCTTCTGATGGTCGCTGTTGTTTTTAGATTGCATTGTGCTTATTAGATATAGGAGATCAATGCCGGCACATCACCGTACCATAAAGAACATAGAAGCTTAATTGCTTAAAATACAAAGATACTGAATTCAGTAATCAATTTTATCATTCATAATCATATCTCTGATGACGAAACACTAAAACGTGTTTAACTATACACAAAGAATATCATATTTGAACATTTCAAATAACTTATATCCAACGATAACAACATGTGAATAGGTCAATAACACGTACTTATATTTTCAAAACAAAAAATATTACTTCATAATAATCCTGGTCGGAACCAAATAGGTATACTTAATCAACGGACATCTAAGCATTAAATCCCCCACGAGCCTGATACGTAACGAATCGGCCTGACGTCTCATTCCTCCGATTTATATCGCTTACATATCACTACCAATAATAACCGAACACGCGTCACAGACTAGAAATATGCCCTAACAAACTACACACAATATAGTAGTATTCCTCAAACATCTATTAGGATATAACTGATCTGTGAAGCGTAGAAATACGGAGGTGGCTTATTCTGAACGATGCGTGACGCAACATTTTGCATGCCGTTCGATTCCCGCAGAGTCGATAAATCATTCGTGAGACAAGCGAACAAAGCCGAGTAACGCACCGTGTCTTTGTGGATTTTGAACGATTTCGGGTTTATAATCATTTTTCATCCCGTTACGCCGACGCGACGCGATGGCGCAACGCTCATCGGAAATTTTACGCCCGTCATGAGTTTTATACGAAATCGTTATTGCAGTGTTAGTGCACAGGATAGTTCTGGCTTTATTCATTATTCCTCTGACAACAATATTTTCGAGGTTTTGACGGTATCTTGGAATATTGTGTAGTGTATTTTATATTTCATTCATAATATTGTGTTATTTGACTTTATATTTTGTAATACGGTGTTTTACGTAATATAGTTTGGTTATTCTGCACAAGTGAAGTGGATAGGAAATAATACCACGGAGCATGGATTCTGACTTACCATAAAAACTCCCTGGAAAGTTGTAACAAGACGGCCAAAATCTTGTTAGTTAATAGAAATGATCGCAAGAAACCCCTTAATATCTGTCGATATAAGTCGATGTAATATAAGTCGAGCAAAAAAGCGGTACAGCCGTACTATCCTTTTCGCGAAGCAATTCAGGCCATTTTCGACCCCTTATAACTTCGTTGTGAAGAAAACTAGAAGCCTGTGTTGTTATAGAAGCCTGTATAATTTTCAGCAACCAAGCAGGCATTATATAGACACGGTATATTTCAAATTTCATTGAATTTGAATCAGAAGTTTAAGAGTAACAACTAGACAAAATTTCTTCATTTTGTCACTCACTCACTGACTGACCTATCGTGAAAACTCTAAGGCACTTCTAGCAGCATAGAAGCTTCAAATTTAAAACACAATTAGTGTGTACAGCAAGGGAAAACTAATTAAAAAAAAACAAATTCGGTCCAGTTTTCTACATACACCAACACCATAAACAACTTTGTCATCTCATATAAATGTATAGGATTACAAAGTTATATTTGCAGTCAATGAATCAGTGAACCTATATGTATATACATTACTTTTTTTTTTTTTTTTTTTTACGTGGGGAAATCCCTTATGGATACCCACCCTCTCGGGGGAGAGGATGGGTTATGTCCGATTCGCACGGACTAAAACCCCACGGTGTACGTCTGCCGCTATAGGTGGGGCGGCACGAGATCTCTACAGATTTCATCGTGCCGCCCCAGCGGTTGGCCCAGCAGCGGAAGCGCCGCGGCCGGATCCCGTCTTGTTAGGAGACAACCGTGTACACACCGGTCGTCTCCTCCGTCCGCCGGACCTGTGCAATGGGAGGATGGGCCCCCCGACCCATCCTCCCTAGGTCCGGTTACGGTGGGAGGAGGCGGCGGTCAAACTGCCGCCTCCTCCTGCCTGTCCTCCGTTGGCGGAGAGGGTCACTTTGAGGGTTCTCCTCCCGGACCCTCTCCGCCGCCTCCTTCTGCGAGACGACTTCCTCGCAGAAGGAGGCCATTGCGTTTCACGCATCCTCGCTGCCGAGCATGGCCACAACCACGCTCGGCAGCGAGAGCTCCTGTCCTACCGCCGCAGTCAGAGT